>NDGM011184409.1:0-21021 GCA_002564305.1 Octomys mimax | reverse complement strand
GGCCTCTGCCTGTGTGGTATTCTTGTGTGTCTCTTTTTCTTTCTTTCTTTCTTTCTTTCTTTCGTTCGTTCGTTCGTTTGTTCGTTCTTTCTTTCTTTCTTTCTTTCTTTCTTCTCTTCCTCCCTTCCTTCCTTCCTTCCTTTCTTCCTTCCTCTTCTCCCCTCCCCTCCCTTCTTTTCCCTTCCTCCTCTCCTCTTTTCTTTTCCCCTCCCCCTGCTCCTTCCTTATCCTCATTTCCCCATCCCTCCCTTTCTTTCCTCTCTTCTCCTCCTCCTTCTCTCCCCTATTCTTGTGGCGCTAGGGATCAACCCAGAGCCTTTATGTGCTCTACCACTGAGCTACATCCCCATCCCTCACTACAAATGTTTCATTTGTCATCCTAGGATGAAGAAAATCTTGGATACCTCACATTGAGATAAAGCCACACAATTACAAATGTCTAGGAATGGGGAGATCAGTTACCATCACATCAGCAACAGTTCAGTGGAGCCCAATTCACCAAAGAGACCATGGTGTTATGGAACCGGATAGCAAAATGGACAGGAACATGTGAATACAAAAGTGGAGAATTGAGAAGGAAGAGGGATTGTTGAATTTTGTTCCCTATACACACAGAGCTACTTCCGGCCTGATGCTGCTCTTTTAGAGGGATCTTGATAAAGCAGAGTACTATATAGTGATATGGGAGGGGCTGGCTTGTTGAAGATGAATTCAATCAGTTGGAAAAGTCCCACAGGAACCGTGGAATGGCTGAGTAGAATTCCAGGGTGACAGAATTTGATTAGATGAAAGTGAGATGTTTGAAGCAGTTAGAGCTGTCAGCGGAGTTGTCTGACTCTGGGTTTGGCTGCTTAACATGAGAAAAAAACCAAAGGAGCTTTCATTGCTCTACCCGCGTGCACTCAAATGTGGTTACTGCACCGCTGTCACCTGCAATTGTCCTGTTTGTCTTCCAGCAGAACGAGGTAAGTCTCATCAGCACAAGGACATCATTGGACTTGCTTACAGGTTGCTATGTCCCAAAGACCTGAAGCAGCGGATGACATGTGGTGGGTACCAATGAATACTGGATTAGTGGGGAAAAGATGAGTGGGGGGAGGCCAAGGAGGAGACCAGTCACTGTTGAAAGGCCCATTTTGGGACTGGATTTGAGATTCCGAGAAAAAAAAAATACATATTTTTTTCTTGAATGATACCTCACGTAAGAACCCAATGCGCAAGACAGATGAACACAGCATTTTAATGGCACACATTTCATCATAAGTCCCAATGCAAGACATTTATTTTTATTTATGGTAAAAAGAGTCACTGAGATGTATGAGATTGTTTTGATAAACATGATAAAACTTCTAAAATCAAGGCTACTGGAAGACTTAGGATGCAATTTCTTCCTTCATTTTCTTTCGTTTGCAGAGCCCTGGTGAGAACTCTGACTCATGCAGAGACATAGTTGCAAATGCTAGCAGTCTCCGATAGCTCATCTGGCAATCTCAGGATGGTTCTTCAATTAAATGAAGACAGGAGCTTGAAAAGGGAGTCATTGGGAGCTTGAGCCTAGATGCTGAAGCTCTTCTAGTCTGTGACAGCAGCTCGTGCCTCTTCTGGTACACTCAAAAGTCAGGCGAGAAGAGACAAGGCTCACAATGAGGGCCAACACTATTTTGATGTGTGACATTATTATGACTCTGATGAGTTATACATCTGGTTATAATCATGCAACCAATCATTAGGCCGGGAGGGAGCCAAGCATCTTCACCCTCCCTAACTCTTAATTGAACACGAGGCTGAGTCTCTTCACTGTGAAACTGTATAATTGTATAGACATCAAGATGCTCAGACATGAATTTATCTTTTAAAATATCACTGCAAAACAGCAGCCTTCGTAGCCAATGACTCATCTGCAGTGAGTTCTATTTATGTGCATCGCTGCTGGGAAATGGGTTCCGAGGACTGCATGCAGGTGTGGTAATACAAGTGAACACATGAGTGGTTAAAATTTGGTGTATGGCCTGTGTGAGTTACACGCTGTTCTTCGAAGTGACCTTAGCGTGGGATTTAAATTAAAACTTCTTGCAGGATGTGGGCAGCACCTGGACTTACATATTGCTGAGCAAAGCTGAATGTAAGGGCTCCTCATGGTTTGACATTCTCCAGTCCTCAAAGGGGTGGCATCATAACCTTCAGGATACCTGGGAAGATGCACACAGACCCTACATGGCAAGTGGGTGGAGCAGGATGAGCTTAACGATGGGCTTTCACATGAGCTTGGCTGTTGAAGGCCTCCAAGGAAAAGGCGTGGCTCCTCAAGTCTTGTCCCAGTACTACCGGAATAGCACAGCAAAGGTGCTGCTAAAGTACCAGAGAAGAAAGACAGGCATATAAGTACAGAGAGGACAGCCATCCAGGTACGGGAGTGAGCCAGTCCCCAAGCCTTCATCTCATAGATGACAGCCACCTTCATCTCTGTGAGCCACTACAAGAAGAGATAAACTGCCTCACTCAATTTAAGAAACTATCTAGTTGCCAAATAATGCCGTCCTATTATTTAATTTATTTGTGATTCTAAATATTGGATTACAATAACTATCAAAGTTTATTGACAACTTATTCTATGCTGGATAGCTCTATGATACATTTTCATCAATTATTTCATTCTTTCCAGCAATCCCAGAAGGCCCACTTTGAATCTCATCATTTACAGATGGAAAACCTGAAGCACAGGGCTGCTGAATAACGTGGCTAAAGCTGTGCAGTTCATTTCCAGCATGACCAGGGTGCAGACTCACATGGCTTGGCTCGAACTGCCTTGAAATACAAACAAATCAAAGGGAAAATTAAATTTAAGAGCTAAAGCGATGAATTGTAGAAATACCTGGAGTTTTAGGGGGGAAAAATCCAGAGCTACAGAAATGCTCTAAAAATTGGTAAAGTTCTGCAAAAGTCAAGTAAGTGCTATGTTGTTTATACTCAGTTCAAATAATACCCACTTATATTCATTGATGTTCAATTTTTATCTTAATCTGTAGTGAAATTATTCCCCTTCTTGGAATGCACCTCCAAACATCATTTATGCTAAAAGAACAGCAGATTAGCTCCGCATCAGTTTCCTTTACGGTCAACACAGGAAGCATAGTTTTGTGTTGAGGGAGGGATGTACCTGGAAAGACATTGTTGAACTTTGTGATGTGCAGTGGGTAGAGCAGGAGAAACTGTGAATGATGAGGTCACATGGAACAGTGGGAAGAACGTATTTCTAGGAGGTGGAAATGGCTCTGCCAGTAAATAGTTGGGTGAGCTCAGACTGCATAACTTCTCGAGCTCTCAGTTTTCTGGGCTGAGAAATGATGTCAATGTTACCTCCAACGCCTGCTGGGAAAGCGGAATGATCATAGTTTAAATACTTGCTGCACAGGGCCTCGTACGTGTTGCAACACTACCTCCTCTTCCTCATTTTCTCAGGACATGTATACGTACAATTAAAGTAGCCTCCTATGTATGGTGTATTGAAATAAGTGAATATCCTGTCAAGTATTGTAATAAAAAATTGAAAATTCCAATGAAGTGCTTATAAACATCTGAATAATGATGGCAGTAATCTTGGAATGAATCATGGTATTTCAGTACCCTTGCTGCCTCCAGCTTTGGGGAGGCTCCTATTAGCATTTAGCTACAAAGGACTTTTTTCTTCCTCATGAACTTCTTTCCATGACTTTTGAATTGGAAGAAATCTAGAAAGTTCACACCGGCATCAACCATTCCTATTGTTTCTTGCATACCAGACATCTTCTCTGGAATTCCAAGAGCCAGAAATGTCAAAAGGGGTGCTGGATGTAAACAAAATGACTAAGTGGAAAGTTGAAAGAGCAATAAATATTCCCACATCTGGGACCAAGGAGCTCAAGCACTTTAAACAAGCTCCAGCTTGGAAGTCTTTTCCTGGGCCATACAGGGAGCAAGTTCAGAAAGCCAGCTCCTCTCAGATGGGCCCCATGGAAGGGGGCTCAAGGGTGCCAACAGCCAACTGCCTAGTGTGTCTGAGCATGGCAAGGACACAAGCCAAGTCTGGTAAAGGCCTATGTCTCCTTGCCTCCTCTGCCTATCTGCTGGGATTGGTGTGATAAGCCACTTGCCCTTCCCAAGGTGTCTCTGTTTCAGCAGATTCACAAATGCCTTTGACTGCTGAGCCCTCCGTGGTTGGCTTTGTTCTGCTGAATCTCATGCGCAGAAAGGAGAGCTGGGTATGAATGAGCTTGTTCTAAATTCAGCAGGTAAATTAAAGCTGTGTATGATGCACCCCACCATAATGAGTATTTTCCAGCCAGTTTAACTGACTTCTCCAATTTGACTCCTTTCAAAGTGTGATGTTTGCTGTTAAACACACACGCGTACACACCCACATACAACAACACAATTTCTTTCTCAGCCTCCACCTGTGAGCACCTAGGATTTCCAGTGGAGACCTTCATTGTCTATAGCTCTTTTCCTGGTGCCTTATCCTCCACAAGGACCAAGAGGCCAAGGAAGCACAGTTCCTTAAATCTATTCATGTCATTGCCTCCCATCGCAGGAAGTTTTTTGCAGCCACCTCAGCCCATTAATGTTCCCTAGCTCCCAGAAAGTTCTTGTTTCCCATGTAGGGACTTCCCTGAAGTGTAGGGGAGAGCCCCTAATTCTAATCAGTCACCTAAGGGGCTTGGGGATAGCTCTGAGGACCACTTTACACCCTATCTGGGATCAGGGACACACAGGAGGCACTTGATACTGCAGAAAAAGCCTCAAAAGACACAGGACACATTGTCTTCAGACCCTTCACTGCTGTGCATTGAGATGAAGATCCATTGGCTTCTGAAACTCCAGTCTTCTTTTCTTTTTAAACATATCTATTACAACAATTACCTTGTTTTTGTTTCTTGGTTGTTTTGCAGTGCAACAGGTTGAACCCAGGGCCTAAAACATGCTAGGCAAGTGCTCTATCATTCCATCACAGTCTACCAGGCACAGGCCCTGAGCCTTAGTTTTCTTTTCTATCAGGTGGGAAAAGTACCCCTGCCTTATCCCTCCAGCCCAGCTCTAGGAAGAGTTAAGCCTAGTGGTGACACACCTTGTGGATAGCTTACTTCATCAATGCTTTCTCCGCAGCTGGCTTGATGCTATTTCTTGTCCTGTTGCCGAATCCTTGGCCTCAGGGTCCCAGCCTCTTCTTCTGCTCATAGCTGTTTGCACATAAGCCTTAGATAGGATATCAGTCCTACTCCCTGGGGTCAGGTGCCCTCTACCTCTGCTCTAAACAGCATCTGGGATGCAACTGTGCCCTCAGCTTGCAAGGGTAAGTTTGTTCCAGCCTGCTAGCCCTATAAATGTATCACCCAACCATCATTGAGTGTCTCCTGCATTCCAGGCCCAGAAAGGAGAATGAGAGGTCCCTACTCTTTAGGATGAGGTGGATGAGCAGATGGCAAGGCTGTGTGATGTGGAAAGCAGTGCTTGGAACCCAGAGAAGGGGAGCATGGTGGGTGGGAGTCTTTAAGAAGGAAAGAGGAGGGGTTAGCAGTAGTGAGAAAGGGGAGCGATACAGTGGAGAGTATAGGAGGCGTTCCTGTAGACATATGGGGGTGCACAGGGGAATGGCGCATTCCAGAAAGTTTATGAGGTATGCATATTGGCCCACTTGATAAAGAAGAGCCATGAACTCAGGACCATTTATCTGGGGCCTCCTGGAAAGTAGACCTCAGAAGGCAGGAAGTGCCAGTGTTTGCTGGCAGCAGAGCCACGGTGCTTTCCGTTCTTCACTCTGCCTTCCCAAGTAGATGATGGGCAACACTGTCAGAGAAGCAGCTCTGGAGGAAGGTGTAATATCCACCACCTTTGCCAGAAAATCCATTCAGCTGCAGGTAAGATGAGTTAACAGGGCACAGAAACCTTGTCTAAAGAGGACAGACGTGGGTTGCTCAGAAGTTCAGAGAGCTTGTGGAAGCAGCGATGCTTACATTCCATCCCCCCCATTAGCAATCCTGTCAACTAAGGGATAAGCAAGCTGGGTTCCTGGTGGGGCAAGGAGGCCTCCCTGCCTCCCCCTCACATGCTCAAGTCTTAGGTCACACAGCTCTATTCCTTGCAAATCTGCTGCTTGAGAAAGGCGAGGTATCTTGCCCTGCTTGCATATGAGTGAGTGTGTTATAACCTGAAAGCAAAACTGAGGTGTGGTCCTATCGTCCTTGCTTCCAATTGGGTCACACTTTAGAGCCTCTAATGCTCTTAGGGACCTCCCTCTGATCTTTTTATCTGGGTGTTTATTCAACCTTCTGCAGAGCTGATTTGCCTCATGATTTCATAAAAGCACAGAAACAACAATGTCAGCATTTCAGGTGCTCGGTAATTCCCAATTTCCTGCTCCCCAAGGATTTCCAGGGAGCAGCTGGGGGGTGAGCACAAAAAACTGGAGAGATCTTTAGAAGGCAGACCCGCTCCAGCCCAAGAACCCAAGGCTTCGTTCCTTGATAAGCAAGAAAGCTAGGTCCAAGGCAGAGAAAAGAAAAAAATGGAGGAGGAGGTGAGGAGAAAAGCAATACATTGTGTCCCCATTTTCTATTCCCTCCTGTGGCAGGTAAGCACTGTTGTGATTCTCCAGTTAAGGAAACTGAGGCTCTGAAAGGTGCTAATTTATTTGCTGAAGTAACACATCTAGGAAGAGGAAGATGATGCCTGCTAGTTATTTCTGGATTGTTTCTCCATTCATGTCTCAGAAAATTGGCCCCATTTTCACATTAATTAGTATTAATAATGTCCGAGGCAGAACTTGGATCTTCCATCCCTCCACAGCAGTGAAGAAATGTGTTCACTCATTAGTGCATTCTCTTGCAAACTCATGCCCTGTGCTGCTCACTGTGGCCAGATCCTGTGCTGGGTTCCTGCCTCCTAGAGGGTCACAGGAAGAACTGGATCTGGGAAGCACAGGGACTGTGGGATCCAGCAGGGAAGCTGTGAATGATCTGCTGCTTGAAGTTAGCTAAAGCTCTCCAGCTCTGGTGTTCCGTCCTTCCACAGTCTGAAGGACCCTCCCTCGTAAGGGTCCCGGGAGATAGATATCATCATAATTCTCATTGGCAGTTGAGGAAACTGAGTAATTTGCTGAAGGTCACACAGTTGCCAGGTGATCTAAACCCAGGTGTGTCTGACACCAAAATCCGTTCTCATAAAAATCATGCTGTTTGACTCCCAGATGCTGAGTTGGTTGGGAACCATGAAAGTCTTCCCCAGGAAGATGAGCTGGGCTCTAAATGGAAGGTTACATCATTGCAAGAAGTCTTCAAAACATTCTGCAAGACTGCATCAGAGGTGGGCGAGAGGACAGCAGTGTTTCAGTATGGTGAAACAAGCAGGACTCGGACACAAGCACCTTCCTGTGCTCTGAAGAAGAGCTAGACTTTATCTCAAAGGCCATATAGAGCCACCAAGAACTTTATTCTAAGGAGGGAGCTGATCCACTTTGCACTACAGGAAGCTCCCTTTTGCTGCAGCATGGATGAGAGGAAGGCAAAGCTGGAGGCTGGGAAAACCTACTGGATGCTGCTGTAATCCTGAGCAATTAGTTACAGCGGCATTGCAGCGGCAATGGGGTGCAGGCAATGGGACACAGGCAATGGGGCACAGGCATTGGGGCACAGGTTTTTTTTTTTTTTTAATTTCTGTATCTTCTTGGTCTGTTGTTTCTTTAGAAAAACATCCTGAAAGACTCGGTTGCTGCCTTCCTGAAGCTAACAGCCTCACTTTGCCTGTCATCTCTCTGTTACCATCACCTGTGCCTGCACTCTTCAGGTGCTCCACAAGGATTACGGGACACTGAGGCTTGAGAATCTGTTTTGCGGTTGGAAAGGACTGGCAGGAACACAGAAATGGAGCACGCGGCCACAGGGGCAGCTATTAAGTCTCATGTTCAGAAACACCTCCGTACACCCATCAAAAATAAAAGAAAGTAAAATAAAGATTAAAGTGCTAAAACGAAAGCATCCTGTCACTACACCTCCCATTTGCTACAGTTTCCCCAACATGCAGTAAGACAGTTAATGGAGACCATTTTTCTCCATGTTTTTATCTCATAAATCTCATTAAGCCTCTGGCAGCAATTACCACTTGTCTGCTAGCAAATACCAGTCTATGCAAAGGGAGAGAACAATAGCAAATAGATATTAAGGGGAGAACTTGGGAACAGTTGATCTGCTTAGCTTGACAGCTTGCTGTTGGGTGTTGATAGGGCAGGTTGTGGCCATGTTTCCTCTGGGTTGGGAGGGGAACACACACATAATAGGGTCATATTTTCTGTGGGTAAAATCATTGCTAGTTCCTATGACAGAAAGGAATATATCAATAGCTGCAGCATTTTGAATGGAGCCCCAGGCATCCAGAGCTGCCCTGGCCACTTAAGTTTGAGCTTCCTGTTCAGGTCATTTGGTCCTAGCATTTCTTGGTGGTTGCGGCACATAGCCAGTGTCAGTTGGGACCAAGAATCTTGGGGTGGAGACCTTGGAGAGATTCCTTGGAGAGTTAAGACATCAACTGCAGGTTAATCATTATTGAGTGACCTTGGCCTTAATTTTCATTGTCTCTAGTAGCCCCAAATGAGATAGTGGTAGGCAATAAAATTACTTCGATGTTCTCTTCTCATTTGAAAAAATTCAACATGTGAGGAGGGACCTGCCTTCCACGGGTAAGGATTAGCAATCATTGTGGTCTCTGATTCTGTAGGAGAAAACTCTCCTTAGAGCAGCCATCACAGAAGTAGAAGAGCCTCAATAGAGGAATATCATCTCTACACACTCTCCTGCCACCCCTGAAGAGAAGAGGATTGATGTTTTAGGCAATAGGCCTGCAGGAGAAGCACAGTGAGAGTCAGCTTTACTCATGGGACAAGGGTTGGGGCTTCTATAGGGAAAAGAAATCTCTCTTGTCCATTCAGTGCTAGGGTTCAGAATCAAACAACAACAACAAAAGTAGAGAAGTCTTTATCAGTAATCCTTGTTCCTGCTCATTCTAAAAGAGGAAGGCTAAGGATCTGCTTAAAGTTAAAATCAAGGCTCTCAACTTCAGCATTACTGACACTTCTTTGTGGTGAAGGATGCTCTATGCCTTTTAGGATGTTTAGCACATCCCTAGCCTCTGCCCACTAGATCCCAGGGACATTCCTACTTCTAACAACCAACAGTGTTTTTAGATATTTCCAAATGTCCTCCAGCATGCAAAATCACCTGCACTGAAGAGTCACTGTTCTAAATGGATGATCAGTCTCCTAGAAATCTGTTTTATCTTATAAATGCATAGTTTCATAATAATGGAAAACAACCCAAACCGAGAGGTTCTGTTGCTATTTCCATGACCAAGAGAGAAGTGTCTGCTATCCCCAGAGAAGAAGGGCAAAGCAAGGAGTCAGGTGGGACCAGCCACCAGAGGTCCCTGTGCTGGGCTGCAGCCTAGCTCGGGGACATCCCTCAGCCTGCGCTCAGTGACTCAGGCCTGTGCTGTTTCCCTTGGACCAAATCATCCCGTCTTTTCTACTGAAGTCAGGCAGAGAGAGGCTTCTAGGCCATCAGGAAGCTACTCAGTGGAAGGGGCCCAGCATCTTTCCTTCAGGCAGTTCTTAAAGGGAGCAGGGAGCACTCCTCTTCTTTCCAGGAGAACAGTAAGGCCCCTTGCCAAAGCAGCTCACTGCTTGGATCTCTTAGGTATGTGAAACCATGGAAATCAATGGCACAGAAAGTTTTCTTTGCTATCATCATTGGCCACTGTGACTGTAGTCCTTCAGAGGCTAGGGTGTGGGAGGTTATATGTAGGGAGAGCCTAGAATAGTCATACATTAGGCCAGCCATCTCCATTGGCCTTTGGATAACCTGTGGCCCTTTCTGGGTGGTGATCAGAGCCATTGGCCATTTATTTATTTTTATAAATTAATTAATTTAAATATATCTGGTACACTGTGCAGCTCGGACTCCTAGTGATCTTCCTGTCTTCACCCATGGACTTGAGCAGGTGGATCAGCGTGCTCAGGGCTGGAGCTGGGGGGCAGGGGTGTGTGTGGTGCCGGGGATTGAACTCCAGTCCCTGTGCTTGCCTAATCAGGCACTTGGTCTGCTGAGCTTACCATTGATGATTTAACTCAGGCCCTTTCTTTGGTGAGAATGGCAGTGAGGTGTGGTGTCAGTGAGAACCACTTAGGCAAAGGCAGGCAACATGCTCATTTTTACATGAGCATCTCTCTCCATATATAAGTCCAGTACACACTTAGCACTTTGAATTGTACAGTCTAGAACCCAAAACACACAACCATTGAAGCTGTGCAGGATGACTGCAGAGTCAGGATGTGAACTGAGGGCTCCAAATCTTGCCCTTGTTTCTAGTCTTACAATCTTCTGATAAGAATACTGGTGACCTGAAGAGGAGAAACAATTTCCCCAGACACACAGCTTTCCATGCGCACTTGAAGGGCTAACGCGACAAAGTAAGTTATCTTCAGCTTTGGGCAAAGTGAGGGTCTCAGGAGCTGGAGACACTCAGAAGTGAGATGGTCTAACGAAAGAGCCAAGGCCTAGGCAATGGCCTTCCATGGGACTCTTTTTACTCTGGAATACAGAGGCAACACAGCACTGCCCAAATAACTCCCCTATCCTATTTCCTTGATAGACAGATTCACCTTTAGGCTCCTTTCCCCAATCATGGACAGTTTTGTAAATGAATGGATACTGTGAGCCTTTTCCTCACAGAAATACGCAGTCAGAGAGGTTCTGTGACTCTAGTATATCACAATTTTGGCACCTACACAGACAGCTGACACTGTAGTTATCAGTTCACGAAGGAGCAAGGTTGGGTTATACCCCAGAGCAGGACCTAAGGACAATGCTTGATCTAGAACATTCGTGCACTTAATGTGATCAATGGATGAGCACCAGAAGATGACCTGATTGGGAGAACAACAACCTGAATTCTCATCCGGGCATTTGTACGGCTCAGGTTCTCTAGACCTCAGTGCCTCATCATGTGCCTTAGTTGCTCTTCTCATCGCTTCGAGAAGCCTATCTATAAGTGCATGAGGTTTTCGGCGGATTCCTAGATACAAGGCATAATGTCATGAAACCCTACTGTCGCAGGGCTCCACTTCATAATTACCTACAATTTTCTTTTAAGAAAATGAAAGATTGTGTATTAATATTAAAGGTTTAAGGTCCGAATCTCACAGCCATTCTGGCTGGAAGAGAAGGCTGTTCCGGAACAACTCATCTCCTCTTGTGTGTGTTGCCTAACCCTGTAAATATCCAGTGTTTGGGAAATGGGGTTTGGAGAGTAATGCTCCTTTGGTGATGAATGGCCTAGCGCTGACTCCAGCTAGTTTGCAGGTGGAGAAGGGAGTCTGTGAGCTTCTGCACCACAGACATATGTGCTTATTAATAAGTAGCACGTCTACCCATCAGCCTGTGTTGTGCCGTTGTAACACGCATGCGTGCCGGCTGTGTTTGCAGACCCCCAAGGTGCATGCGGTGGCATTTATGCACGAGTGTTTTTTTTGTGCATCTGTGCAAATGTATATCTGTGTGCCTGAGCATGTACACTGCACATTGTGCATTGATTTGTCTGTGCAAAGAACAAACAAGCATATTAGGTATTTGTATACATACATGATTAATGTGCTTGCTTGGGGAATGTTATATTTGCCCATTTTTATTCTGTCCAGGATAAGATCTGAAAATTGTACTCCAGGATTCGCTTCAAGCAGGGAACTGTAGGATCTGGGAAATGGCTCCTCCATAGGAGTAGAAGCTGCAGAACAAGCATAATTACTGCACATGCTGTGTAGATGTGCCACCTGCAGACACTGTGGTGTGTCCCCTGTGGGTTGTCCTAATGATGTGTGTGCACTGTTGGATCAGCTGGGGCTGGAATCAGGGGACCTCTGTCACACAAATGGCCCACTTCCATTTGTCATCTGCCTGAGCTGAGCTTTCTACATGCGGTTGCCCTTCCTTCTGAGCGGTGTGCCTCAGCTTTCAATATTATGTTCAGAAAGGCAGGGCTGAATGAGCCTGCTTCTCTCCAGTTCCCTCTGCTTGCTGGGTTTGATCAGAAGCACAAGCAACCTCTGACCCGGGTGCCACCGAGGAAAGCAGTACATGTAAACAGCCACACAGGAAACCCGTGGTTTTCTTCTGAGATGCTAAGGAAGGAAGGATGGAGTGGATGCAGGCAGCAGAAAGTCTGGCCAAACTCTGGCTTCTTAATGGTTAATAACTGGCCAAGCTGAGGAAAGAAGGGGGGAGGAGGATAGAATGATAGGAGGGAGGAAGGGATGGGGCACTGTGAGATGCTCCAACCCAGGTGGGCAGAGCTGTATCCTTGATGCATCAGGAAAAGAACCAGGTGCAATCAAACCACAGATAGGAGAGCGTCCTCTGCCCCAGCTGGTGGTAAATGCTTCTTCCTCGCTAGGGTCTTTCTCAGGAAATGATTCCACATTTCAAGGTGGTCTTACCCTTTGGGATTTGAGGCAGTGTCTCTGCGCAGGGCAAGTGTAGGTGCTGAGATCGTCCCCATGGGATTGGATATGATTCTTGGTTCTGCTCCTGAATAGCTGTGCAGATCCAAAGCAGTGAATACGCTTTCCTGAGCCACCTGTAAATTCAGGGTGAGTAATATCACCGATCTGGTATTGAGGATTAAATAATTCTTCCAAGTGGCTAAAACATTACAGTTATGATGATGATAATGAATGAGAAACACATGGATACATTAGTCACTGTAGGAGGATGAAGCAAAATCCTGTGTGCATCTGCCTGAGGGTTTGCCTGGACTGAGAGGATAAAGATGAACAGTGGGGTGCAGGCCAAGAATGGTGCTTTCTCAGGAATGTGTCTTCTTCTCTGTCACTTCAGCCACCTGGGGAAAGGGGAGATCAAGGTGAAGCCCAAGATCCCAGGGGTGCCAGCCAGCTCTCTGCTGCTGTGACAGTGCGCCAGAGAAAAGAGACGTAAAGGAGGACTGATGTATGTGGCTCCCAATTTCCATCCATAGCTGCTGGATACAGCAGTTACTGGGCCTGTGGTGATACAAAATACCAGGGCAGGAAGGGTGTGAGGCAACAAAGCTGCTCAAGTGCAACAAATGTGGAGCAGAGACAGAGAGAAAGAGCTCAATGGCAAGGGAAGGGCCAAAGTGTCACTCTCTGGGGTATAGCTGTGTGCCCATCTCTTTCAACTGGGCCTCCTCTCCTAAGTTTCTGTCATCCCTCAATAACATTATAAAGTTCTTAATTTATTCATGGGTTGACCCATTTATGAAATTAAAGGCATCATGGTCCAATCCAAAAGCCCCATCCTGCATTGGGGACTGAACCTCCAATCTATGAGCCTTGGAGAGTATTTAAGATCCAAATCAGACCACCAGGTGTCCTGGTCATGGCCCCAGAATGGCCAAGTCTACCGGTGATTCTTCGAGAGACAGATGGAGCCCCGATGTTGTTTGGATTACAGTAGGTACACGCAGTGTAATTCCACTCAACAGCAGTTGATGGTGGTGATGTGCCATTATGTTGCAGGACCCTGGCTCTTCAGAGACAAAGATCCTGACAAGTCCTTGTCCCTGAGAAGCTCAGTCTTAAACGAGGGTAGGTGAAGCAAAAGAAGGAGAAGAAAGAAGAGGAAGAAGAAGCTGAAAAGAGAAACAATGAACTACATGCATCACTTCATGAGACTACAGTAGAAGTGAGATATGGTGCGCCAGAAGTCAAGAATAGGAACTCTTCCATCAGGCTGGCTGACCACCTAGCCCCTGTGGTACTGGACTGCTTCATTAGTCTCTGTGTCTCTCAGTTTCATAATTTGAAAGCTAGGAGAAACATCAGTCCCAAACTCTCTGAGGTATAACTGAGAATTTAATAAAATAATGTTGAAAGCAACGTGAATAGGGCCCAACAACACATAAGGAGATCTTACAAAGTTAGCTGTCAAAGTAGTGGTGGTGGTGATAGTTGTGGTAGCAACAGTAGTGGCAGTGGTAGGCAGAGTTAAGCACTCAGCGGCAGGAGCTGTGGTAGTGGCAGTAGTGACAGCAGGGGCAGAGAGAGGAGAGGCAGAAGGAGCAGTGCTGTGATAGGAGACTGTCAGGCTGTGGTGCTCAGACGACCCAGGAGTCATTTCCTCCTGGAGAGTCAAGATGACCCAGACAGAGAGAAGGTGCTGCATTATCCTGAGGTGTGGTGAGTAGGAGCAGTGTGTTGGATAGGTTTTCTAGACTATTCCTGGCAGACGTCACAGAACCACTGAAGGCCCACAGGCATGAGAGACCCTGACCAGCTTACCCTAACCAGTGTTGTTACAGCTCAAGGCGGGGTCTATGGGGGTGAGGGAGGTGATACTTGAAAACGAGGCTAAAGTGGTAAGTAGAGCCCAATCAGAAAGGGCTCTAGGTGACTTGCTGATGATTTAGGGCTTCTCCCAAAGCCATGAAAGCACAACAGGGACCTTACTTGGCATGTGGCATCCTAAGGGGCCATCCTCCAAGGTGGGTCAGCCCAGGCACATTGGGAAGTTGATGAATGTGTGAGCAGTTTCCTGCTATTCCTTTATAGCTGTCGAACTAGAGAACCTCACTGAAAACACTACTCCTAGAGGTTGACACCTTCCTCACCGACATCCTTAACCAGGTGTCTAACCTTGGATGCCAGAATTCCCTGGTAAAATCATTAAGGCTGAGGCTGTTAGAAACTTCTCTCTGAATCATGGAAGAGAATTTATAGGAACCAAATCTGAAAAGGAAAAGAGTGGGGCGAAAGATGGTGGGGTCCAGGGGCACAGGGGACAACATCTTGTCCTTGTAATCTCCTTTTTTCCTGAACCTTACATAATGCACCTCAACTTTTTCCCATTCTAGATAAAGCAGGCAGAAGAAGGAGCAGAGTGCAAGAGAGCTGTGAAGACTCGATGGGCTCTGGGGACACTTGTGGGTCTCATAAGGACCTTCCATGTTTTGCAGACACAAAGCCTGAAGCACAAGTTGGTGTAATGATGCATTGGTGAGTAAAGGGGACCAGAGAACCAGCTTGGTTCAAATGATGGATCCAGGACATAGCTCAGATTCAAACCAACAGCAAACTATCCTGTGATAGCCAACAGAACTCCTTTCAACAGTACATTTTTTTTGTGGCTGTACAGACTTTCCTCCATGGAGAAAAGGGGACAAGTCCAAAATCCTATGATAAAGCACAAGCAAATGAATGAATAAATATCTGCGGTTTATGACTTCTTCCTCCAGTGCTAGGACCAAACCCTATAGTCAGCCTCTGTTTGTTTACAGTCAGCATCTTCAGCAGCAAGCATCTTCCACCACCTCAGGCTTGCAGCTAGGAGCAGGTGAAGGTGACACTGAGGAGCATTCAGGTAACCCCTGCAGTGAGTTCTTCTGTGAGCATTTCTCACCCATTTCCTGGGACTAGCCTCAACTCCAGGCCAACCCATTTGTCCAGCTGCACCCTGCTCTGCCTTCTTCTTGGGTCACCTACTCATAGGCAGTGCATACATGAACAGACTCAGCCAAACTATGAGAGAGATAAGATAAGCCTTATTCTACAAAAGAGGAAAATGCAGCTGGAAAGCAGTGAATTATGCCAGGAATGCCGCCCCTGAGACAGCAAAGGCTTCTCTTGCTACCCCTCTGAGTGGCTGCCCTGCAGGATTCAGCATGCTGCTTGTAGAGAAATGGCTAATGAAGGGCTTGGTGCTGTTGGCCCGGGAGCAATTCCCTCTGTGCTCTTGACTACAGATAGGAATTTTGTTTAGTTCAAAGACCTCATTAACACCGAGGTTGGTGGGAACAGCTTCATATGTGATTCATCTTCGGGAATCAAAGACAGTCTGAGGCCCCCCTGAGCAGGCAGGGGCCAATTGCTCAGCACATATTGCAGCCTTGTGGCCCTCCAGGTGTTTGGGTGGTCTGCAACCAGAATGAGTGGCCTCAGGGTCCTTCGCTAGGGGTCAGAATCAAGGAAGAAGAACAGAGCTGTACACCTGAGACCTTCCAGTGCCCACGTTTGTATTATTTAGGTCCTATTCTTCAGACTAGTATTGCCAGGGTCATAGCATTCAACTCTGCCGTGAAGTTATGCTAGGCACAGGAAGACACAAACTATGGTGGAGAGAGAACTAGCTCTGTCACTAACTTGCTGTATGCTTCTTTGAGCCTCTGTACAGCCGTATGAGTGGGTTGACCAGATGTTCCTCAAGATTCCCTCCAGCTATGATATTGACAGAGTGCAGGGTGACCAGGGACTGACATTATCACTGGGGAGCTCCACCACAGTCATTCTTGTAATTAGCTCCCATCCAGCACTTACAATATGCCATTCATTGTACCAAAAGCGAGGATTATAAAGCTAATCATGTCCACATACTTGGTGGTCCCTGATCATTTCGAAGCAAATTAGGTATAAAATAGTAGAGCTGTATTATGTGGATTTTGCCTCAACACAAGAAATTATGATCCTGAATAATACACCTGAAATCAAAATGACAAAAGAAGCAGACAAGTGCTCCAATGAAATGGTGGCCTTAATTTCTAGTCTGGCCCGCCACACAGTTGAATGTATCTCCAGTAACTTGGAGGCATTTGGCAAAGATTTGTTGAGAGATAGAGTAAGGAGGGAGTAAATGAGATGGGAGGGGAGGGAAGGAAGAAAGTAATTCAGGAAAGAGGTGGGTGGTGATATTACTGTCCGCCTGGTACAAATGGGAAACTGAAGCTCAGCCAGAGGTTAAATAGCTTTCCAGGTCATGCTGAGAGCAACTGACAGACATTACGCATGGGTGAGGCCCTGCTAACTGGGACCCAGAGGGAAGGCGCCATGAAGGCCCAGTAAGTGGAGAAGGTATCTTAGTTACTTTTGTCTCCTTGCTGAGGCTAAACACACATCACCCAAAGACAATGAGAAAAAGGTTTATTTAGCTCTCCGTTTGTAGAGGTTTCAGTCTGTAATTGGTTGGCTCCAAAGCCAAATGGTGCATGGCAGAGGGAAACAGTTCAGAGCAGAAGACAGCAAAAGCAACAAGCAAGAGAGCCACAAGCCTCTTTCTATCCCTTATGTAGTATCTAGTACTGGGATTAATCAGTGGACAGATCTACAATCACCTGGCTTTAATCCCAGCACCTTTAATCCCTGCCATGAATCAGTCAAACACCCAAGATTCAGTGACCTCTGATAAAACCCTGTGACCACATGAAGCTTTAGCATGACATCTAGACCCAAGCCATCAAAGATATTGAATGGAATTCATCATACCCATGAAGCTGGAGCTGGCCATGAAAGAGGCCACGCTAGTTGGGATGGGGACTTACGGAGAATGGTCCACATCGTATCAGAGATACTTGAAGACAATATCTTGAAGCTAGTGGCATCTGAATCCTGGCTTTCCTATCTTTCCTACCAGTTAGATGATTCTGAAGAAGGCTAACCCCCCTCCCCCATTTAACATGGAGATTTTGGCGCTTACATTCTAGATTTTTCTAGAAAGGGAATAAGGTAAGGTATGCATGTACTTGATATTATTTCCACTCAATAAATGTGAGCCTTTAATCATCTCTCATGGTAGAAAGAATGCCAAAGGAAAAGATAGACTGCTCAGAGTTCTCGAGCTGGCAATAACATAAAGAAAGTTTAACGCACTATAGAAAAGCTTGTAGGACTCTACCTTGCACTCTGAGCAGAAGGCCTCTCTGTGGCAGAATCAGCTCACTGTATAGAGCTTCAAGCAGTCTAGAGTCCTCCCCTCCTGGAGGGCTCAGCGCTCACCTAGAAATGGGGACAAAATGCTGGAATGATGAAATAGGGCGAGCCAAACTATCAGCTATCTGAGCCCTGTTTTTCTATAGTACACTTTCCCAGAACAGACACTGCCTGCTTCTCTCTTAAGAAGCCAGTCAACAGGTGGGGTAATTCTGTAAATAAAAAGGAGCTAGTACTAGAATCATGTGAAATAGCACCAGAATATTCTAGAATTTTCTTTTTTTGCTATGTTTAGATTTTTATTTAGTTTTGGTTCCACGATGTGAATTCACTTTCACAGGCAGACTTGCTGCTGCCATGATAAAGTTCGGTTCTGAGCACAGTGTCTCAGTTCTGTGTGCAGATGTAGCTGAGGAGGTAGCCACAGTTGATAATCCATTCTGTCAGCAGAAATGGTCATGTAGAGCCATAGTACCCACTCTGGTTTGGACACCAGAGCCACAGTAGTGAACAATAAAGGCACAGCCTCTGTCCTCAACAATTTATAGGTCCCTATTTTAGGAAATTGCCACCTCAGGTCTTTGTGTGTGGGGGGAATCTGGTCCCAGGTACTAGCATTATAGACCAGAGTAAAACCTAGTGCTGTGTTTTTAGAAATAATTCAATACATGTCTGTTGATAAGCATGCCAGCTCTGCAAATTACTCATTCATTTGTACCAAATAATTCTATGTCATAAAATCATGAGGTATTAAAAAGAAAGGAAAATTCCATAAATAAGGAGGTCGATATGCTAAATATCATTTAGAAACAAGTCTCACAGAAATTTGCCAAGCACCTTAGGTGCAGCGATAGGGGATGTGTAAGTCCTGTGGAATATACTCACTGTATGAGAGAGAGAACATAGTTATTAAAAAGCCACTCTAAGGAGTTTTCAATAATGTGGAAAATACTGAGAATATAACATCAAATGAAAGATGCAGGGCCTGAGATTGTTCATGCTGTAATATCACGGCAGTGGGATCATCCCTTTTTCACATTTATAGGATGTTTTCTAGCTTCTAATTCAGTTTCCCGTGCATTACTTAATTTTGAAATTCACAGCCACTCTTTTATAATCAAGTCAGTGATTATCATTCCCATTTTTAAATCGAGGAGACTGAGGTTTGCTTAAGGTTATGTATCTAATTTCGCTTGTGCTAGAATTGTGGAGCGTATGAAAGGGTGATCATCAATGCTTTATATAATGCATTCGAGTTTCTTTATGTTTGACACCAGCTTAAGAATTTTGAGCAGTCTGCCTCTTCTCTCCCCATCCTTTGTGTCTGCAGAGTGGAAGGTGAAGGGGCCACTGCTGATTCAATTAAACTAATAATTTTACACAGTTGTCTTGCTTTATTCCCTTACTGTTGCTTAACTATGTAGCAAAGTTCTCTGTGCTTTCGTCCAAGTACCCCTGCAGCCAGAAATGGTTTCAATATATGCAATATCTTTGTTCAAGCACCCTCAGTGATAAGCCTCTCTGACACTTAGACAGTGACAAAAGCAAGCAGGGGTGAAAGGGCAACAACCATAAGAGCGAGGTGGGATGGACCATCCTGCTCAGACCAGCACTGCCAGACTCTCTGCTCTGTCTTTTACCATCTGTCCCTTAAGCTCTCAGCTTGAGCTGTGTGACACTGCCCTGGGGACCTAGATGTCTTTAACAAGCTCTTCATCACTACTCAAGCTTTCCCTTCCCCCAGACCCCTACTCCTTTACTCAAAGAGGCTTTGTCCTCTGGCTGTCTTCAACATCTTGTAACTGTTATGGTTTAGACCGAGAATGTCCCCCTAACCTCTTATGTGTTCAGAGGTAGGGAATTGGGAAGGTGTTCGGACCACCAGGGTGCTATAGTCATCCATGAATTCGTGTATTAATGAGCTCAGTAGCCGAGTGTGCTATTAGGACATGGGGCGTGCTAGGGGGAGTGATCTGAAGGGAATGTCTCCTTTCTGTCCCCCTGTTATGGTTTGTGTCTAGGTATCTCCCCAAAGCCTCATGCAGTTACTGGGGTGGGCTTCTAGAGTTTGTGATCAATGCATGATCCAATGCTGGGATTGTGGATGTGAGCACTGCTGGGATTATGGGTGCGAGTGCTGTTGGGATTATGGGTGTGAGTGCTGCACCCACAGATAGCCTCAGTGCAATACAAGGAGGGGAGAGAGGTTTGGCCTCAGCCTTTCCTACCACTGCACCCGCCTTTCTGCTCTTGCTATTTTGCCATTTTCTGCTGCCATGAACTGCTCCTCTTTGCTGTATGCCTCTCTGCCTTGGACTCAGTCGAGTACGGACTGAAACCTCCACAAACTGTGAGCTTAATAAACCTTTTATTCCTTAATTTTGCATGTTGGGTATTTTGTCTCAGCAATGAGAGAAAAGTAACCCAGACACCCTCCCCTTTACCTTCTACTTCCTTCTACCATGCTGGTTTTGAATTGCAGCCTGCCAGCCAACTTCTAGAACCAAAAGCCAAAATAAAACTCCCTTCCTTAAGGTGTGGGTGTCAGATATTTTGTCCTAGTGATGAGCAAGTAAGGCAGCAACACTTTTTCCTATTGCTTACAGCATGTTGTGTTGTAGTTTCCCTTTGTACTTTGGTTTCCCCCACACGAGATGGTGAGCCCTCAGGACCAGAGAACGAACACGCAGTTCCATTTCATGCTCACAAAAGCATTTCACATATAAGGTCTTTGAATCTCAGTCTTACAGGAAAAAAGCGGGTGTGAATAAATATTCAGAGTAAAATAGTGAGACAGGGCAACACTGCTATTTACATTCCCATCCATGCCTGCAGCTGCTGCTATAGCACCCAACTAGACCCTTTTTAGTTGAATGAATGAGTGAGGTACTCGAAGACTGCCCTTAACAACATCCCTTCCCTGTGTATCCATGTTCACCTCCTCTCTGGTGACATCATTGTCCTAACTCAGAGAAGACCTACAGCCCTTTCTGGTTTGCAGTTCCCTGTCCTCTGCAACTGTGACCCAGCCCATACAGCAGGAACAGAGGACACATTCAACAGTTAACCAGGCAGCGTGAAGATCTCCCGGCTTTGAGGCTGAGGGGAGGGCAGTATCTGGAGAAACCATGCTATGTATCTGTCACGCCAGCTCTTCCTCCTCCAGGTTAGCCTGGAAGAATTCGGCAAGGCTCGTCCTGCGGCTCAGCAGAATGGAGCTCAGAGGCCACTTCTGAGCTGCAGTGCTCCAGTCTCTTATGGTAGCTAGA
>NDGM011184402.1:0-14450 GCA_002564305.1 Octomys mimax | reverse complement strand
TGCGGAACCGGGGATTGAATTCAGGCTCTTGCGCTTGCCAGGGAAGCACTTATTTCACTGAGCTGTCTCCCCGGCCCCTGCATTTGATTCTTTACTGCAGATGCTTTTAATTCAGGGGTTTCCTTTTTCATTTCCAATCTGAGTTCCTCTATGCCTTTCTGCAGTTTTTTTTTTTTACTTCAGAAGCTGTTAATTCATTGATTACAGCTGTCTGATTCCCAATTTTTTCTGTGTTAGTGTCCTCTGCAGTTGTTATGTTTGGGCTTGGTGTCTCAGTTTGAATTTTGCTCCTTCTCGTTGGCATTTTGTGTAGCACTGTCTTGTGACCTTTTTTGTAGAGCTTTGGTGCAGTTATAACCTTAGCACCTACTGAAGTTCAGGTGCAGATCTTCAAAGTTTGGATTTATGCAACTGTGCCTGGCTTGGGACTGGCTGCTCTATTCAACTCCTTCCTGATGCTGTCCTTGGGAGTACATCCTGTTGTGTCCCTCTGGCAAGATGTTCTTCTCCTGGACTAGCTGGGTGCCTTGGCCCCCTACTCTCTCTGCAGGGATTGCAACTGCAGGGTTTCATCACAGGCCTATATGGCAGGCCTGAGCTGAGTCTGGAGGGGACAAAGTGGAGGAGGAGGGAGAGGAAGCTCTCCCACACAGTCACCAGGCCTGGGCTAGGACTGGATCTGGGGGCCCCCTGAACGCAGCAGAATTTCTCAGTGGGCGGGAAGGTTGGGGTGTGGTGCTGCAGAGTATTGGGTGGGGCTTCCAAGGGAGTGGAAGAGCCCACACTTTGCCTAGGCTTGGATTTGTGGGTCCCACTGGCGCAGGGTAGCTGGAAGCTGTTATTGACGTTTTAATTGGACTTAACATGTGAATAAAATTGTGAAGTTGTTTTTTTGAGTTGTTTTAGACTAAGTATTATTAATGTAACTATTTCTTTGACTGTAACATTTTTGTGAATTAAAATTAGTAATGGAAAATATTTATATTACTGCTAAAATTAAAATTAAAAGAGCACAGATATTGCCAATTATATTTGATCAGAATTTGTACATAGAAATTGAGATTAATAAAGTCATATAGAAAAATATGAAATAATTATTTGAATAAGAGTTGTAGGCCAGTTTTATTTTTTGTGTAGATAACATTATCAAGCATTATCTGAGTAAAAACACATTTGTGTCATAGATGGCTCCTTCAAACAATCTGTGCAATACTTATAGTGTAGTTTTTCTAAAATGTTGGCCTAAGGTTTCTCAAAGTGAAAAAGTAAGAATCAATGTGGAATTGTTAAGTCTGCAAAATATCTTACCTCAGGATTCCACAGAACTGGTTCTTAAGAAAAGTCAAAACTTTATCTTCCTGCCGTGTTCTTTTATAATGTTGGAGTGGAAAAAATGATAGGAATCTAACTACTGCCATGTAGCAATTTAAAATTTAATCCATACTTTTAAAGTGCACAACTGTGTTACTTTAACATAACCTCCTTGGTTGCTTATAAAGAACTAAATTGAAAGCATTATTCTTAAAGCACTAATATATGACCATTGTAAATCTTGCTACTTAATGTAACAAAAAAATTTTGTGTGTTTGTCTGTGTGCAAGCATGATCACATGTTTGTGTGGACTTGATACAGAAGTCTAGAAATAGTCTCTGTGTAACAATGAGCATGGGCATTTTTATAGAAATTGTTAGTCTCAGAGGTCCCCATTAAAATGAATAAGGATAGCTACTCCTCAAACCTTGTCAGATACTGGGCATATTACCTGCATGCACAATGGAGGCATAGAGGATACCAGTCTACCTATTTCATAACCTTGTTTATACACAGAGAGAACATATTGGCTATTGTATGCATTGTTTCAACAATATTTCCAGAGCTCTGCCTGTAAGGTTTTGTAAGAAATGTACCAGAGAAAGGAGTCACAGGTCTTAGATTTTGAAATGTCTTTTTCAGTCACAGTGATGCAGTGCTCAGATGAAATATAGCAGATTTAATGAGCAATCAAGGACAGAGACACATGTACTGGACACACCGGGGAAATAGATTACATGTACAGAGACTAATTAGTATGAAATATGGATGTATTCATATAGTGTTGATCTATGGAACTCCTTCATTATTAGAAGTGATTCTTGCATGAAGTTAATGAAGAAAAATTCAGGAATGGTGTTGCATAAAGAATTTTAAAATAGTGTTTTAAACTTTTCATTCTTTAAGTCTCAGTTTCTAGAGCATAGAAAGAAGTTGCATATCATTAAGTAGTATGATCAAAAGAATATAGAGCTGCTTTCTACAAAGTCTCAAGTACATAGGCTGAAGAATAGAAGCTATTTTCAGATTACCCATCAGCTTCATTAAGAAGTAACTTGACTTTGATTTTTTTGAGTTAATGATGCAGTAGTTATTGACAGCATCACTATGGCAGCTTTAAATAAGGTGATATGGGCACATTACATTCTAGAACATGTGCATCTAGCCAGAGAGATGCAAAGCTTGTATTCATAACTTTGGGAATCCTAAGCATCTGCCTTGGAGAAATTAAGCATGAGGAAATATCTAGAGAAATGCAGTTAGGTTTGACTTTGTTTTGCTTTGTCTTCTTTTCTTTACAGGCTTATGGAAATGGGAGTCAAAGATAATGGTAGAACTAATATTAGGAATAGATTTAACTGTCATTGAGAATAACTCTAGGATTATCCTGTCTACTTGAATATTAGGCACTTAGTTTAACCAATATTGTTTTCTTAATTTGAGGCTTGAAATTTATAAGTAATTTGGTAAGTGTTAAATACTCTCCGTTTGGGTAATCAGCCTTATTTTCATCATTCCTTGTCTCCTTCAAAAAGTTCAACATATGATTGATCAAGTATATAGCTAGATTTCATACAAAATAATGAAAAATATGTTATATCTGATTTCATTAAGATTTTGCATTTTATGTTTACAGAAACTGCTAATAAAGTCAGAATTCTTGAAGAAAATTCAGTATTTTTGAGTTTTAAAATAAGAATGAAAATATATAATCTATAAACATATAGACTGTTTGCAGGAATAAAATATTTGGTGAAAAATATCTATGTATCATTGTGGAGATTATATTCCTTGCAGTGCTAATGTTGCAGGTTTTCAACAGTTGTCCACAATACTTCACTCAAACTTTCATGCATACAAATTGTGTATAAGTGCAGCCAGGTGTTTAGTGGGCTGATGATAAAAATAAAAAAGAAAGAGCTGCGAACAGAGCTCATAGTAGCAGAGTACTTGTCTATCCTGCACAGGGCTCTAGGATTAATCTCCAGCACTGTGAAAAAAAAAGTGCAATTTTAAGTGGCCATCATTCTAGACTTAAGGAGTGCAACATGTCATTCATACATTTCATTAGTAGGATACCTTTTGAGACCTTTTGAAACAGTTGATTGACAAAAGGTAGCTACTGAGACTAGCTCTTTGTGATTTTGCCCAATTTATGGAAACATGTTCAACTTTATGACCATTAATTTTAAGGAAGTATATTAGATTTATAGTGGTCATTTAAAAAGCAGTCAGCATTTGCTTTGCATTTATGTTTTGCTCTATAACATAGTAGATGAGATAACCTATGCCTTCAATTTTGTTTTTCTGATAGATTCCTTTGTTTTTTGGGTGCTACTTTGTCTCTGTTTTGCAGTTAAAAGAAACAAGTTAAAGAGATAAGTGTATAAATGGCTAAGTGTTTCCTTGAAGTTCAACACCTTTAAGTGGTAAATATGGAATTTCAATCCATGTTATTGATTTAACTGAATATACCTAATGGAGGGATAATTACAATTAATATTGAGGTGACCAAAATTTCTCTCTAACCAATGTTTCAAGTTACCTTGGTGGTAAATGAGTTGACTTTACACTTTTGGTACTTTACTATAACTCAACTGTTAGGAAATCCCAGTACACTTTCTGTTAGTTAGATTGAAAGTATATATATGTAGCCTCTGCTATCTCCTCCCACCTTTTAACCTTGCCGTTCCTTTTTGTCTGGTCTGTATTTCCATTGTATTATATGTTCTTTTAGTTATAGTTTCTCTGCATGTATTTTGCTATGTATGTATGCATATATTTTGATAAATCATACTTTATCATATTTATGATACATACTGTAGTATATCTAAGTAAATATTGTATTCTACTTTATGAAACTAACATTAATTCCCAATAATATTCTGTAAATATATTATTCAATGACTATGTAAAATTCCCTTGTATATTTACATCATGATTTATTCATTACCCCCTTTTCTATATTTATAGTGTTTCTAATTATTTGACCTTCCTATGAAAAATTGAATAGTCTTTTTGGGGCAGGCGGTATTGCTTAATGGAAGAATACATATGTAATCCATGCATGAAGCCATGAGTTTACCACCCAGCCTCTGAAACATCTACAGAAAATAGTCTTGTATATAAATCGTATTGTAAATATCCAATTGAAATTCCTATTGGAATGATAAGAGTTATATTAAGCTTCTTATAGATTGTCATATTGTTTCTGGAAAGAGTGTTCAAAGTTTTATTTCTACCAGCCATACATGATTGGCAATCATTTAGAACACTCATGAATACTGAATATCATGATTAAAAATATTTGCCAAATTGACAGAAGGAATATTCTTTTATATTTATATAAGTAAAATAATATCATTAAATTTTGACCATTATTGTTTCTTTGTATATTATTTCCTTATAGTTTTACTCATTTGTATTTTACAGCAATAGAACTTTTCCATTTATTTGCTTTTTTATTTTATGTATGTGGTACACGGTCTCAGTATGCAGATCAGACTCATAGTGATCCTCATGTTTTGTGCTTCCCCAGCACTGGGATTACAGGGGTGCACCACCAAGCCCGGTATCTGCGACCAACTCAGTGTGCCTGGGGTCCGGGTCAGCATGGTATATGGTGCTGGGGATTGAACTTGCCTGTGCTTGCCTAAGCAGGTGCTTATCTGCTGAGCTACCTTGGTGGCCCTAAACTTTTCCTATTTATAAAACAACCTTGCTATACATTTATATTAAGCCTTCATTAACATTATTTCAATTAGTGGCATTTTCCTAAAGTTTTCATTTGTCTTTAAATTTTGTTTATGATACAATTTTTATTATGTAGTTGTAGTTTTTGTATAAAATTTGTGCAACCATTTAAAACAGCTCTGTTAGATTAATAAGTTTTACATTAGTTACTTTAGGGCAACAGAGCAGAGTAAAATAATTGTTACATAGATACACTCAAGAAAAATTATACAAGTAATGCTATTTATTATCCCTGGCTTCCTTAGAAACACAGCTAGAATTTTTATGCATTTTGATATTCCCCTTCCTAAGTCTCCATCTCTGACAATCTTTTGGCAGGATTTCAACCAATTACTAACTTTTGTATTTGTGATTGGAGCAGAACCAATTTCTCCTGCTTTCTGGGATGAATTCCCAATCACTGTATATTTTTTGCCTTGGAGCACTTGTGACAGTGGAGCAATACATGCAAACATGGAAGGCATTTAGGTTTCCTAAACAAAATTGGTCACATCTGTGTTATAAAACTGATGTATATGAAATTAGAAATTGACATTTAAAATCACTGTCTAAAATTCTCATTGCATAAATGATTCCAATTCAGAGATACTGCTGCTCATTGCTTTCCGAGGTATGCAGAGTTCACTGAAGAGCAGTAAACTTGGTTGATTGCACAAAGGCTACCTTATGTCAAGGGGACCGTGTTATCACTGATCTTATTTTCATATTTAATTTCTACCTTATGTATGTGAGCCTACTACTTTCTTTGTATACTAAATAAGCATGAACAGGATTTTTTACTGAATGCTTTATATGTAATTTAAAAAATTATGATCTTCAAAGGATGAGATTACACAAATAATCTAGGGGTGTGTGTGTGTGTGTGTGTGTGTACGTGTGTTTTCAGTGTGGGGTGTTTATAGTAGTATTGTAAGGCATATTATGGAAATCATTTACTAAACACATTTGCAAGGTTTTTTTAATATCCTAAGGTAAAAGAAAGTGCTTTTTCACAGGTCACATAACTTAACAAAACATACCTCATTCAATTTGTGTGCTACGCAATGGTTTTGCCTAGCCTTGATTTCTAGGCTTGGGATGTTGCAAGCTAAAAATATGTTGGGTTCTCAGTCATTATTTCTTCCTGAACTGACAGGATTGTAGCTCACAACATCAGATGTCAGGGCTCTGAGCAAGTCTGCTTTAGGTGGTTTATCTTTTCCAGTGACCAGAGATGTCTGTTTTCATTGATGCACTGTGAATTTCTTATATACCTATGCTTTATTTTAGTCTGTACTGGGGCTTTTTTTTTCAAGGGTTTTCATTTAATATGTAGAGTGACACTTTTGTACATGTTGCTGGAGATGCTTTGACATTGTTACAGTATACAAATAAAAAATACATGATATTCTTTTTTTCCTCTTTATTCTTTTGATGACTTGGAAGTGTGACTAACATTTCCTTCTTTTGTTTGTAATTTTTTCAAAATAATAATATTTTTAATGTTGCTTTTTATCTAGGCGTGGCATTTCCTACTGTTAAAATATAATATTTCTTTGGATGTTGCCAGCCTTCAGACCTGTAGTGATAAAGTGAGGTAATATATGACACAAGGGCTTATAAGGGGGCGATCTTTGCCTATAGAATAGAGGATTTGTGCTTGAGAAGTGTTTATGTCAGTTCATACAGGGTTGCTGTCTTCCAATTTTATTTCAGATACTTATGGGAATTATCCCATTTATAATCGATATTTCTAAATATCTTCCTTATTATGGTAGAAGTGAGCATAGAGATGGAGGAAGAGGAAAGAGAAAGAAGGAGAGTATGGAAAAAAAAGTCAAGTTTTGTTATGTTCATGTACCAACTCCCTATAAGAATGTAACATTATATACCAAAAATATGTGTTAATAAAAAATAAAAACTGTAAAGAATCTAGCAGAGGCATTCTGATAAGCAATACATGTTTTTCCTCAGAACTAATTTGTTCATTCTGGACAGATGTATGTTATTGGGAAATTTTGCCTTAATGAATTTACTTCATAAACTTGCTATAGCAAAAACTACTAGTCACTAAAACTTGTAGTATTCACATTTCATTGACAAATCAAACATAGATGGGTTTTGCTGCTGAAACTAAACATTCCAAATATAGAAATACCAGAAGAAAGAAAAATATAAATAAAAACTTCACTGTTTTTGATTTTATCATTTCTTTTTTCCTTGGGTGCAAGATTATACATAGGCCAACTGGCAGTGATGCCTTCAAGACAGGCATTATTAAAATTTGTTGGTAGATTTTTCTATAGTCTGTTTTTATTCTTCCAGATGTTACTTATTGTTTGTTTGAGTTTAATTGACAGAACATGATTTGACATCTGAAAATATGAATTTAAATATTAGCTGATAGCCAGTCAGAAATACCTTAGCCTCTCTAAAAATTACTTATTTTTGAGTCAGACTATTAAAATCCCTCTTATATGAATGTTAATATTTTAAATATAATAATGTACATGAAAACATTACCTTTAATCACAGCTTTAAATTTGTTGTGATAATAGGAACAATTGTGATAGAATGTCAAAGTTCTTTATCTCTTAGTGTGTTTCTAGTGTCATCAAATGAATTTGTTTAACATAAGGAACTGTTTTATGGTAACAGGTGTGTTTTGGAAAAAGTTTTATATTAAATGTGAAACTATAGTCCTCTTTCTGTGTGAATTACTAAGCTAATGTTTTACTTTCTCTGTTAGACTACTGATTGATATATTTTCATTGAATGAATATTGCTAATGTCACAAAATCAGCTCCAGAGAATGCGTGGTTCATTCGCTGAAAATCAAATCTCATCAAAATTCTCTCTATTGTGTTTTAAAATAAAGAATGCTTGGTCTTGGAAGAGTTTCACCATCATAATAGAAATTTTCCATATGTGTATATATGTACATGGCAGTGTTGGAGGGGCCAGAGGATAACCTTAATTGGTATTGCTGTTTGTTTCTTATACTATTGCCATTAATTTAGAGAATCTACTGTTTGTCATCTGGCTTGTATTTGCAACTTAAATTGACCTTGAAGCAAAATTTAAACAAGTTTATATTGCCCAATGCTGCTTAAAGTTATACAACTAATTGTGGTTGTTTAAAATACATGAATTTTTTTGTTGTTGTTTTGTTTTGTTTCTTTTTTTTGTATTTAGGACAGGGTGTACAGGGTATAAAGGATCTCACTATGTAGATCAGACTCATAGTGATCCTCCTGTTTGCAGCCTCCCAAATGCTGGGATTACAGGCACACACCACCACGCCCAGTCTCAATCCCAGTCTCAGTGTGCCCCGGGCGCAGGGCTGGCACTGTTTACCTGGAGATTGAACTCCCGTCCCCTGGTCTGCCTAAGCAAGTGCTTTAATCTGCTGAGCTATTTGGCTGGCCCTGAAACTTTATTTCTAAAATCAGTTTTTGAAAGAGATTTCTATCTATTATGTTTATTGCAACATGATTCACCAATGGCTAAAATGTGAATTTAATGTAAGTGTCCATCGACAAATGGATGGATAAAGAAAATGTCGTGTATACGCAATGCAATATTAAGGCATACAATAGAATGATATTCTATTCTATGTTATTTCCATCAATATTTTTGGAACTGGAAAAAACATTTTGTAAAACAAATTAGACACATGAAGCAAGGTATCTCATATTCTTGCTTATACATCAAAGCTAAAACGTGGATATCAAAGAAATATTGAGTAGAATAGTAGTTATCATTGCCTCTGAAGGATGTGGTGGATGAATAGAGAATGAATTCTTAATGGGCACATAGTTGTAATCAAATAGAATAAATAATTTCTGATATTCTATGATGTAGTGGAACATGTATGGTTGACAACAATGAATAATTTCTAAATAGCTTATAGAGACATGTTGGTGGGTTAGCTTTTTGCTACTATAAAATGACCTAAGATAATCAACTTAGGCTGAGTAATTATTTATGCTCTCATACTGTTCTACAATAAACTGGCTCTATTGCTTTAGGTCCCTGGGCAGAATATCATGATGGGGACAAAACTGCATACCAGATAGCTAGGAAGTAAAAAAAGAAAAGAAAAGAAAAGAAAAAGCCTGAGGTCCTATAATTTCATTCAAGAATATGCCCGCAGTGACCTGTCAGTAGGCCCACCTCTTAATGTTTTTACCACCTCCCAATAATGCTGCACTTGGGACCAGGCATTTGACATGTAGGTCTTTCAGGGGCTATTCCAGATCTAATCTGTTATCAAAAGATTTTGAATGTCTCTGATATTAAGAAGTGGTATATGTATGAAGTCATAGATATGCCAATTACCCTGATTTGATCATTATATATGCATTGAAATGGTACATTGTAAGCCATAAATATGTATAATTACTGTGTGTCCGTTAAAAATAAAAGCTTATTGAAAAAAAGCCTCACTTCTCAACCAGAATTTTTTTTTGGGGGGGGGACTGGGTATTGAAGTCAGGCCCGTGTGCTTGCCAGGCAAGCCCTTCTACTGTGCTATCTCCCTGGCTACACAACTAGAAATTTTAAGATAGGTATTAAAAGCTGTCTTCATCTTTAAATCTCATAGTATAGATTTTTACAGAATATTTATTTGGCAATAACTACAAATTAAAATATGTGAAGCTCCATGCCTATGGTTCAGATTTCCTTAAACCTGTGAAAATGTGATTTATTTGGTTTTATCAAGAGGAAAGGTTTGCAAAATCAACAAGATATTGCTATATTTTCAGAAAGTTGACAAATTTATGATCGTCATGCTTGCTGTGATTAGAATTGTTTTCCTTACTATAGTTTTCAAATGAGTTAATGCCATTTTGTGAATGTAAGAAAGTTTATCAATTGTAGCATTTCAAGTTTTGAGAGCCAATGATGACTTACTCTGAAAAAAGATTTTATCCCTCTAACTTTGTTGGGTATCTTTAATTGACAAAGACAGGAATCAATCACATTGAATACTTTTTTCTGCTGTATAGCCCCTCTAGAATTTTAGTTGTGTCATAAGAAAATGCAGCTGAAAACGGAAAGGCCAATCCAGAGGAGTTTTTGTAACTCGGGATGTTTTGAGTTTCATAGATTTCCTTTGTATTTATATTCTGGTGGTGAGACAATATAAATCGTGACATTGTTCACTTTTGTCCATTGGGGAAATCAGAAAGCCAGAGGATCCATTTATTTCTTATATAAAAATTGTTTTTGCCTTTTTTGGAGAATGATTTTAGTGGTATATTACAGAGATTTAGTAGGAAATGATTGCAGGCATGCTTTCAATAATTAAAAATATTTTGAGGCAGTGCATGAAGGTTATATGTACATATACTCTCAATAAAATAGTACCACTAATACAATTGAGATATTATAAAAAGGGAAAAATCTATTTATGATCTAGGGAGCAGAGAATTTCTTTCCTTAATTTGCATTTAGAAAACTCTAAATTAAAATGCTACAAGAAGGCAAACAATGTCAGCTAGTGTTGTTTGTAGTGTAAATATAACTTCCTTTCTTGATGTAATTGTAAATAAATAATTTTGATATTAAGACATCATACTTTCTGATCATGTAATGATAAACCACAGAATAATAGAAATGTTTGAGGCACAGCTTTTACAACAGTGCAACATTAATTACATGCTTCTATATATTCAAATTAACTTTCTACATCTCAATACAGAAATAGATTTGTATAAAGAAAAATGAATAACTTGTTTGTCTATAATGCTATTTCATTTCTAAGTCATTATCACAGAGTTTTCTATTTGAGCATGCAACCAAGAAAATATGCAATGTTGTTTTATCTTCCAAAATACTTTGTTGTATATTAAGAAATTGAGATTTTTTATAGTAAAAGAAAAATCCACTAAACTGGTATGTGAATTGCAGAGGACATAGTTAAAATCTATACATTACTACATAAGTACTTAATGCCATATTTCAAATTTCCAGCTATCTTTTCAGCCTAGCTCAGTACTGCTACTATTTTCTGTCTTTTCTTTTCCATTTCATTCATATCTTTTCTTTCAGTCCCTGAAGCATATATATCACACAAATACAGGAAGACACACAAATATGCATATACCTCTGACGACCTACCTCATAACTCACAGACAAATCTAGAGGCACTAGGTAGAGCCCCTTAATCATTTTTTTTATTTTCTTTAAAGAATCCCTTAATCTTCCATTGGTAAATTCAACAAATTGCCCTGAATCTTTCTCCATAATATTTCCTTTTATTGTGAACATAAAGAGTCGTTGAACTTGAGCAAGAGCAACCTGTCAATATGTGCATTGGTTTCCAATCCACCAAGATTTCACTCCTTTCTCTTGTGCTATACATATTTTTTTTTCTTTTCACCTGTATCATTTAAACAGCATACTGACATGCTGTAGTATCTCTCCTGAAAAAGAACAGCTCTTCTTTCCTTTGTTTTCTCCATTTAGTCTCCATCTCTTTGCATCCTAGATAGTAAAATCCCTTGAAAAATGTCTGTCTGCCCGCTAATTTTTGTCTTTATATTAACAACTTAACTCACTTCAATCCTGTCCAGTTAAATCTCCATCGCTATCACTTTACCAAGACTACCATTTATTGAAAAATTGAGTGAATTTGGTAGTGGCAGTTTTAGGAGGGACATCAGGAATAGAGTTCTGCTTGAGCTATATTATATATGAACTATCTTTTAGAGATCAACATGGATACGTTAGGTAATTAGTTAGATTTTGAGTCTGGAATTTCAGTTGTTATACCTAGTAATATCAGTTTGAGATAATTATATGTATACATATACAATATTAAAAATAATATATTTGTATGGAATTATTCTGTGAAAGATTATCATAGTGAAGAGTAGATAGCAAAAGACCTAAGGCTTTCCATTAATTAGTGATTAATTAAAAGAGTGATTCAAGAAAGCAAATTATGGAAAGTATATGCAGTAAAGTAGGACAGTGTGGTTGCAAAGAGACAAGAAAAAAATGTTCCAAGAAAGAGGGCATGAGCAAATCAATTAAATATTGAGATTGTAGGTGGGAAGAGAAGAAAGTATCCCCTGAGTTGACAAATTGTTAAGGTCATTTACCCCTTTAGGAAGTTCAGAAGATGATGTGAAGTAGGTGCTATGTCAGTGTGAGTCGAAGAGTAAAATGAGAGATAAAAGGGGTTGTAGACACTCCATTGAGACAACTCTTGAAAAGCTTGGCTCTGGAGCACAGAGTAGGTGATATCTGTACAAAGTATATTATTAGAAAAGTGTATTTTTTTGTTAAAAGAATAATGTATTTGGGAAAGAGTGATTAAAGATGCAGGGGAACCATGAAAAAAACCCCTAAAACTGAAAGGGAAGGATTCTATATCCATATGTGAAAGAACTTGGCTTTACTGGAGGACCCTTTTATCCTTTGTATAGAAAATAACATGGTAGAAATATAGATTTATTTACTAGTGACATAAAAGTTTGTTTCCATTGGATAGTTTCTATGTTATTGAAAGTTAGCAATAGTGTTGACGTAGTAACTATCATAGCAGTTGTGTTGGTTGTATTGATGAGTGGCTCATTCCAAATAAAGTAAAGCAATTATTAGTGCCACATTGCCTCTATTGTTGAGCAATATTAGGTGTATGTTTGAAATTGATGACTGCCACTTTATAGCAATTTTGCTATTCCAACTTATTTTATTTTCCCTGTATGCTATACAAATACAGGGCTGGAAAAAGATGTTGAAGCATTAAGGGAAATAATGTTAACAGTGGCTATTTGTCCTAGTTACTTTCCTGTCACTGAGATATGACACCTAACACCCACAAACTAAAGGAAGAAAATTTATTTTGACTCATATTTTCTAATGGTTTTAGTCCACAGTTCACTGGCTCCTAGGAAGAACAGTAGGTAAGAAGGGCATAGCAGAGGAGAGTTGTTCATGGCATGGTATCCAGAAGACAGACAGAGAAATCAAGCAGAAGAGATGGAAGAAACCCTTTCAGGCCAAGACTTCAGTTCCCTACTTCTTTTGAACAGGCCCTATAGCCTAAGGGAAACACACCTGTTAGACCTCATATTCCAACCACCTTCCAAAATTCCCACCTACAAGTACATGAGGTTCTTAGGGGACACGTAGATATGTAATCTATACCAGTGTTAACAATAATAAGTAATATTAATAAATATATTACTTATTAATATTATGACTTATTAACAATAATAAGTAATATTTCTTGGATTATTAAACTTAAAGTAGGTATAGAGTTGAGTAGTGGCAGGTATTGATGAATGGTGAGTCAAAGAACTAAAGCCTCACTAAGCATTAAGTCAGTGGTGAGCGGTGTAGCTCAGTTGTAAAGCACTTGTCTAGCATGAGCAAGGTCCTTGATTTCATCCCGAGCATCGGGAATTTGGGAGATTGATTTTGCAGGGTGACTTGATCAGTTAAGCTGGAACTCCCGGAAAAAAACTTTTCAGATGTTGTAGTATTATTAGAATTTAAGAGGGCTTGTTATTTTTGGTGACAGGGATGTGTCTGTGGGGTTAACAGCAGAGGCTACATTTAGGAAAAGAGAGATAAAGAAGTCAAGCAGAAGCTATATAGTGTTTTGCGTGTAAATGATAAAATCACAAAAACCAACAAATCAGGTGAGAGTAGACAAGAAGACTGAGTCAACTGCTAAAATGTTTAGGAAGTGAAGAGGAGCAGCTAAGATATTGGAAGCTAAAACAAAAGCTGGGATAACCGCATTATGCAGGCTCATACCTGTTTTTCTCTGAATGCTACTATAAAAAATTAAATATTGGCAAAACAATTACCTTACAAACCAATAACTAAAGGAAAACTGCTTCACGCATTGTTAGAGGTAGCCCAATGAAAATGGATTCCATTATATTTATCTAGTTTACATGGTACATTTAATGAGGGCATTTTAAGTGGAAAGATATTAATGATGACTAGCATAATTATAGTGAAGGTTTAGAGCTTAAGGTGTTAGATATACATAGTATCCCTTATGTAAAAGGAACTGTTGTAAAGAAAATATATAATTGCATACTTTTAAAATAGACATTATGATTATATAACATAACAGGTTAGAGGATAAAATGCATTTTCCTGCTTTTTTCACAGGAATAATATATAAAAGATTTATTTGAAACGTTTGAAAGTGCTTAGACACCAAATCTCTTCTTTGGCAAGTGAGAAGACTGAAAAGGACGCTTAACGTTTTAGTCTTGCTTCTCTCCCTCACTCTGCAAACAGTTTCACAAACTATAGAATGCGAGGCTTATACTAGGTATTTCAAGGGAACCTCTGACTCACTTCTGTGTGTTTTTTCCATAATTTTATTGAGAAACAAATAGCAATGAGACAGTTTCAAACCAAATTGGTA
>NDGM011184401.1:0-10392 GCA_002564305.1 Octomys mimax | reverse complement strand
ACAATAATTATTAGTTATCCTCTTTTTAGAATCAAAAAGACTGATTTCTGGAAACCAGGTAGCCTGTCTGTAAGCTAGTGTGTAGCAGAGGAAATAAACACAGCTAATCCCTGACTTCTGTGATTCCCCTTAAATGATTTGTAGGGAACGATGCCGGTAGGAGACAGTGTTTCGTCAGAAGATACATCTCTCCTTGAGTCATTGTCAAAATGATCCGACTTAAGTTGTATTTTTATACCCTCATCTTCTACAATACTTACTGCCTGGGCACATTGTTGGAACTAAGAATATGTTTGTTGCATTGAATAAAATTTTGAAAATACATATGGCTTTAAGAAAAATAATGAACTGAAATTATAACAGTTTATTTTTGCTTAGGATCACTGTTGTGTTTTCTCTGAATGATAACCTGAAAATCATCAGCGCATCTTACATAAAAGTGTCTAGTAGAAGTTTTGAGATGAAAAACATTATCTCACCTTTCTCCACTCTCTGATAAATGCAGTTTTATCAATTATATTGCAGTTGCATATCCTTTTCTAATTATAAAATTTATGACTCTTTCAGTTTCTTTATGGTCCTCATGAATACGCTTGATCTGATGATATACCGTCCCTTTACAATCAAGTAAAGAGATTATCTCCGCAAGGTCACTCTCAGGGTCACTGGAGACTTTCCTCTGAGGGAAGCCGTGCTGAAAAGAGGTCTGGTATTTATTGAGCATTCACCTTATGCCAGCATTCACGATGTGGGGGACTGCCATCTGAGATAAGAAAGCACTTCTAGAACACACTATTTGAATTAAATAATCTCAAGTCAGGCATCTATTATTTCTCAGCCGTGTGTACTCAGACAAGTTACTTAATTCCATCATGCCTTAGTTTTCTCATCTCTAAAATGAGAAAAATAATCATGTCCACTTCATAGCATTGTTGGGATTATTATGTAATAGTGCACTGATAATTCGTTCGCAATGAAGCCATGATACACATTAGGGGCAGCCATCCTCGCTGTCATCACCGACGTCATCATCATAAGCCTTTTCCCAATCCTAAACAAAATGCCACACACCCATAACTTGGAAGAGAAGAGGTTTAGTCCCTAGTCAGCTAGCTTCAAAGCAAAAAGTCTATGTGGAAGAGCTATGCAGAGCAAATCTGTTCACCCCATGACAGCCAGGAAGCAGAGAGACAAGGGAGGATGCAGGGACAACACTATGCTTTTCCTGTTAATGGCCTTAGTGGCTCGCTTCCAACCAAGCCCTGTGGGCTAACAACATCTTCCACTACTGAACTTATCAAGTTAAGAATCCAGTGATGCAGATAGGATGTCCATGAGCCAGTCACCTTCTGTAACAAAGAAGAATTTTTTTGTAATGTATTCAGTACAAGGTCTACAGGGTCTCACTACACAGATTGGACTTGCAGTGATTCTCCTGTTTTCAGCCTCCCAAGCACTGTGATTACAGGCATGTGCTACCATGCCCAGCCTCAGTAGCTGTCGTAGTGCTCCCCCGAGGTGGGGCCAGCATGGTACACTGGGGATCAAATCCTGGTCCCTACCTCTGCCTAAGCAGGAATTTTAATCTGCTGAGCTATCTGGCTGGACCTACAAAGAAGAAATTTGAGGGACATTTGAGATCTAAACTCTAATAATCCTCCTCTCATCACTCCTATTTTCTTGTGTCACTGTCATATCAAGAACATACTTGAGGGGGGCCGAGGAGATAGCTCAGTGGAATAAGCGCTTCCCTGGCAAGTGCAAGAGCCTGAGTTCAATCCCCGGTACAGACAAAAAGAACATACTTGATGCTTACAAATGTTTGAGAGTCTCCGAGACTCCCCTCATGTTTGATAATTCAGCAGAAAGACTGGTAGAACTCACTGAAAGCTGTTATTCTTGTGCTATGAATTATGGTAATGGAAGGATGCACACTGCAATCCAACAGAAGAGGAGGCTCTTTGGGCAGAGCTGGGAGTGTTCCTGACGTGGGGTCTGCAGGTGTCCCAGCCCAGCAGAACTGAGGGCGACCCACACTTCTTGTGGTGATTATGCATCTCATTGTGCACAGAGTTGCGCCAGCTGAGGGAAGTGGGCAAAACTTCGTATTCGGGTTTTGTCTTTGTCGGCAGACGCGCTGGGTGGCCAGTATGAATGACAGGCTTCCAACTCCTCTGAGGATTGAATCAGTGTGGTGAGGCCCGAAGGCTTGGCCGTAAGTCACATTGTCGGTGCAGATCATCCGCTGTGGTCCATGAGAGCCCAGATAAATGAAGATTTTTTCAGGCAGGGCGTGCTAAGGATCCGAGAGTACCTACAAGAAGCCAAGAGCAAAGACCATATCTCTCTTTTGATAAGTAAAGTAGATTACTACACAGGACTCAAAAATGTTTTTGCCTTAACAAATTAGATAGTAGAACCAAGATGGGAGAAAGAGAAGAAATTAGCGCTCTCAAACCTGAGCACTTAGGGCTAAGTCTATACAGCTATTCGATCTTAATTGAAATTACAAATAGAGTTAAGAGATAAATCTAAGGATATTTATTTTTGTATTTTTTAAAATTTTTTTAAATATGGAATGCTTCACGAATTTGCTTGTCATCCTTGCGCAGGGGCCATGCTAATCTTCTTTGTATCGTTCCAATTTTAGTATATGTGCTGCCGAAGCGAGCACAGGATATTTATTTTTAATATGTTCTACGTTCATGTAATAGGTGAAGGACTTTAGTATAAGCACTTCAAACAAAAGTTATCATAAGTTCATAGTTATTGTTTTGCTCTGTTTTTTGTGATTTCTACCCAGAGAATCACTATGCTGACACATGTTAAATACAAAATGAAAGCCACAAGGCAGGCTTTGTAGCTTAGTGGCACACTGCCTGCCTGGCAAGCATGAGGTCCTGAGTTTGATTCTTGGTAACCCCCTTCAACAAAAATTAAAGCCACCAGTCATGCCTGGGGCCGAATCATTTTGTTTTCGTAAGATACGTAAAGAATACTGCCAACCCTAGAACTGGAATTAAGAACTTTAGCTTTTCTCTAATTAGCTGAGCTGGAGTCAGAATAAGATTTCTAAGTCCTTCCTAAAATCTCAATTGCGGTGGAGGAAGGAGATGGCTCAGTGGAATAAGCGCCTCCCTGGCAAGTGCAAGGGCCTGAGTTCAATCTCTGGTTCCGCCAAAAAAATAATAATAATAATAATGATAAAATAAAATAATAAAAAATAAAATCTCAATTGAACTCCTCCGGGAAGATGTTTCTTAGAATCATCTGTTCTTCCATATTTTCCCAGTTTTTCTCAGGAAAATCATCAGAGAAAAGAAATGGGGAATGATAATCCTAATCACTGAACAGATGCTCACTTTTTTATGAGCCACTAAGACTTAATTTTGGCAACTCTAATATTCACAAATGTACACTGATTAAAACATTATAAGTCTTGCTGGAAAATCAAGAAGAGCAAAGCTATAAACTTATTTTGAGAGATGTTTGAATAATAGGAAGTGAGTTCTAGTTCAGTTAATGTATCAAGTTTTCTCTGCTGCTAATGAATGTGTGTAAGTAGATATAAAACTGAAAACTGTACTCAGAGTTTTGAAATAATAATAGTTTTAAGCTGTACCAATTAGAATACTGTAAGTGTATTTTTTCTGAGATCTCTAATTCCGCGTTCATTGAGGTCAGACTTATCATCAGCCGAAAGCATCAGCAGTAATAACAGCACTAGTTAACAAGCACTTTATGGAGTTTTCACGCCTTGGTTACTTCTTGGGACACTTGTGTCTTAGACAGGCACAACAAATACATGAAGGATGTACTGTTTCTATGTCTATTGTACAGCTAGGAGAACTGAAACAGAGGATAACGAACTTGCTGTAGGTCACGTAGGTGTTAACTGGCAGTCATAGGATGTAGATACAGGTAGTTCTTGTCCTTCCTTTAATATTGTCACATTTATCCTCTCGGCTGGGGAGGAACGACAATTCCTATACCAGCGGGATATTTTCTGGATCATATTTATACAGGGTTGGTCTTAGGGCTAAGCAGGAAGTGTACTCAACCTACTTTTAAGGTTGTCCCAGACCGTCTTATAATTTCCCTGGACACGTAGCTCGGTCTGTGACCGGCAGCTGTCAGAGAAACGGTTGGGCTGGCGGCCTCAAGGGCCTGATTCTAAGGCCTCAGGTGCGGGGGAGGCACCTGCAGTATTGCTCTGCAATTTTGTGCCCAGCTCCCTTCAATCTATGCCTGCCTCCCCACTGGGCCAATTTATACTGCAGTGTAAAGTAATGAACAGTTACAGTGTCCCTGGGGAAAATCAGCAAGTTTTACTCAGTATTGCATTACCACCAATTGTTATGTATACTTGCCCATTAGTCAGGTTGAGCAGACATAAATGAAATCCGCTGTTATTTCCCAAATCTCATTAAGACATCATTTTTTCCTCATTTCCACCAAATCTTTTACTAGGTGGCTAAGAGGTAACCCGATAGATTGATTTCATTTTCCCTGTCTCTGTGATTCTTTTCTCAGAATCTGGCAGAGAGATTAATAGGATTAAAGCTGGTTTTGATAGAATTGGCCTCAGAATAGAACTAGGGAGGGATGATTAATAATTTAGATGATTAGATCCTAAATAACCAACATGTTTTACAACCTTCTCCAACAGTTTGATTTCAATAGACCCATAGATCTTGAGGAATTACACGGTCTGGTATGCAGCCAGCACGCTCAGCCTGCCCTGCCTCTTCCCCGTGGCAGAGGAAGCTCCCTTCTCTACCTTCACTGCGATCCTCAGATTTCAGGGAAACCAAAGCACCACTGCTATTTCGAAAATGAGGCATCCAGGCTTCTCCTGATCTCATTCCATTATATTACTTGTCATAACATTATTGTACATCACTAAACAGTCTACACTGTACTACCTTGTGTAAAGTGGGCAGAGCATAATAACTATCATGTTTATGGAGTCCCAAGACAAGGATAAGCCGGGCCTTGAACAACCGGACCTGGAGAAGAGGAAGTTCTAAAGAGGCCAGAAGAGTATCTGCTCCTCCTCCCTTTCTGTCCCTCCTTTTGTTCTCCTTTTGTACCTCTTCCTTTGTTTCTCCATGACCACACTACTTCAATAGTTTCATTTCTACTAGTTCCAAAGAAAACAATGATTTCTATCCCTAAGTGTGATTCCTTAAACAGGGGAATGTATGTGGCCATTTTGTATGAGCCCATGCAGAAGTTTATAATAAGTTTTGCTGATAAAGAATAACCTTAATCTCTGGAATTATTATTGGTGTTCTGAGAATAATGATATAAAAAAAAAAACTGCTAATGACTATGCCTGTTGTGTTGTGAGCTACGAACCTTACTTGAAAAGGCTAGGAGATAGCACCAGAAAAGCACCGCAGAAACACTGATAGCGCTGGTGTGGGGCTCACTGTGGAAGGTCCCGAATCCAAAAGCCCCAACCCTGCTCTACTAGTTTGAGGACACAATCCTGCACACCCCCCTGCAGTTAATTGTTGAATAATAGGAGCTCCTGCCTCTTACCTCTGGAGATGTCTGCAGTGTATCTGCTCTATTCTTTATATCTTGGCAAATATCTACAGGGCTCAAGAAGGACATGCTCTCAGATGTGTTCCTGCTGCCCCTGTGTTCATGGTCACAATGAGTAGTCATATATCAGTCCCTCTTTTTGCTCTGCTGAACTCCTACTTATATGAAAAGCCTCATGTAGACATCATGCCCTAGAATAATTCAGAGCTCTCTTCTCCATACAAACATAAAGCAATCTCCAAGGGACATTTTCTTCCTGCTCACTGTTGTCTATTTCCCCTCAATACATTCTTTGAAAGAAAAAAAATTGCACTGTTTGTTCCAATATTTACCGCATTCAATAGTTAAGCTCAATTATGTCATCTTGATCAGTTTGAGCTATACTGAGAGGATTAATAGAGCACACTTTTGGGTGTGTCTAGAGATGTTATTGAATACTGTATTTAGCCCCTTTCCCTTTCCTTTCTGGCACTGTCTCCCTCCTTCTTGACTACTACAGACCAGGTAGGATTGAATCATCATGCCTCATCTTCCCCCATTGTATTTTTGCCTTGTAGCCAACTTATCATGGACTGAATTCCATGAAATAGTGAGCTAAATTAAAACACTCCCCCAATAAATTGACCGTGTTATATCAGGGATAGGAAAGCTGGTATGACAGGAAATTGATACTACAGAACTTTCATAGATCATGTGTTTAAAAGCCTTGTTACTGATTTGTTAAAGGAGTTGGGAAAGGTTTGGAATTGCAGCCTAGAAAAACCCTAAAATGGTAGAAATGGAGCTTGATAGGTGATTCCAGTTTGCACTTATAAGACCATAACTCTGATAGAAATGGAGATAGTAACAGCTAGGCACAGGAAATTTCAACCGAGAGCCAAGATTCTATTGGCAATTGTGTTAGTCACTGTGTATGTTTTACTCTGGCAGAACATGTGTATACATTTTACCCTTTTCCTGAAACTTTGGAGGAGAGTGAGATTAAAGGCAGCAGGCTAATCAATTTGTTAGAGGAAATTTCAGAGCAGCCCAGCATTCTGGCTATGGCATGGGTAGTGCTGGTTGCTTTTAGAAAAGTTTATAATAAGAAGTGGAGGTGAAAGGCAAACAGAAAAAAAAATTAAACAAATATAACTTTTGGCCTGGATGGAACTATATGTAGAGTTGTGGCTGTAAAAGAGATAAAGACCAGTAAAAGCAAACCAAGAACTTTGTAAAAGGACAAAAAGAAAGATGCTTTGACAGCATCGCAGAAACCACTGCAAAATGCAAGGATGTTCACTTGTCAAGCTTGCATTTATAAAGAGAGCTGCTGTGTGTTCCTTTCAAGAAAGACTGCCTCAGGCATGTGCTCTGTGATTCACTTCACTATGCTGAGTCATCTATGCGGGGAGCGCTGCAGCCGTGGTCCGAAGGGGCCAGGCTATTGCTTCAGCTGACGGCCAACCTCAGTACTGTCATCTGTTATTGGTGTTTGTAGCCTGAATCATGTAAGAATTATAGGATCAGTTAGGCTTCCACACAGTTATAGAAGAAAAGCTACTGGGGCCAGGTAAGGATTGCCTGACGGGGCCATTTATTAGCTGTGGCGATGGAAGGGTAGGCGCAGGCAAGACTTCAGGAAGACAGAGATGCCTTTTTCTGAGGCCTGCTGCAGGCTGTGAGTTTAGCCAGAACCTACGTGGGCTACACCCAGTGAGGCCAGGGCACTGGGGCTGCACACACCCTTCGGGACTCACTGCCCATTAACATGTGGCCCAGTGATGGGTATGGAACTGCAGGACTTAATGTTTGCCTTTCTAGGATTTGGTCTTCCTCTGGTCTTCTTTCTTATAGCCATATTCACCTCCTTTAGAATGAGATTATTCACTGTGTGCCATTGTAATTTAGGATTAGGCAATTTGTTTTCAGTTTCATAGGATTCACAGTTAAGAATATGTGAATCTATTTTGCATCTCTGTTTTGTTGACACTGACGTTTTCTTTTTAAATGGCTGAAACTGTTGAAAGTTTGGGTGAGGGACTATTGTATTTTGAGTAACAAGCAAGAAATCTGTATCGTGTTAGGTGAAATTATGACCTTGTGTTTATTTGGGGATTAAGCATTACTTAAGGAGACATGTTTGCATGTCAGGTAGGTGAGGCCAGGATGGGAGGGTAAAGTTGCCTTTTTTTTTTTTTTTGTATTTTAGGGAAGGGTATATACGCGGTGTTCAGGGTTTCATTACTAGATCTGACTTGCAGTGATCCACCTGTTTACAGCCTCCCAAGAGCTGAAATTACAGGCAGGCACCATCACACCCAGTCTCAATTGCCATCTCAGTGTGCCCCAGGGGTGGGGCCAGCATAGCAGGCCCAGAGATCAAACTCCTGGCCCCAGCAAAGCTTGATATTGTCAATCTAATGCACCTAGGGACTTCCCAAAGGATTGATGGATTCTGAGAGTGATGGTTGGGTCACAGCCATGTGTTGGAGGGCTGTATTGGGTCTCTCATCCCTCCCTTTGAGGTACAGGTCCCCTCTCTTCTTCCTAACCACTGTGCCCTGAACACCTTCACTCAGCCACACACCTCTACCATAATATTCCTACTTTTGTGCCTGCCAACTGTGCACTAAATTCATGGGCCAAACTCAGCCTCTCCTCCCATGAGCTGGGATAGCTGGGTATTATTTATCAGCAGCTGGAAAGCTTATATCCTGCATCCTGCAGCACAAAATGCAGAGATAAATTCTGAGTAAGTGATTTTAAATGAATTAATGAATAAAGTTGTAGCAGAGGTGTATTTCATATTGAGAGGTTTTATTGATAGTGTTAGTCTGTTTCAGGATGTGTTTGATTTCCCAGGAAGCTCAACTATGGAAAGGTTTTACCTATCGAAGTGACATAGGCAGTCATGAACATCTTAGCTTTAAGACACAACTGATTTATGTGGTTCACCTCATACCAAGTAATCATAAAAAGAAACTGATTTTTATATGGCTAGTGGCCAAATTTGTCTTGTGGATAGGAATGGCCTTCATGACTAAATCTTTACTATATGCTACAAAAGGTAGTAAGCAATGAGAATCCATCAGCGGCAGATTGTCATAGCTCCAAGTCTTGCAGAATTTATATTTCAGAAGAGAAGGTAGATAATAAATAAATGTCACAATATGTCATTAAAAATATATATATGAAAAAAGTTGCCACACAGGAGTAGAGGTATTTTGGGTGAGCGAAGAGGCAGAGAATGGTTTAAGGATGACATCCCTTAAAGGAGACCATTTGATCAAAGTCCAGCACGATGGACGGGCTGAACCCCCATGTTCACCTCAAGGAAAAGCACTTCTGATCTACAAGGAAGTGAGTTCAAACCTCAGGATGGCGCGTGTGGCAGTGAAGGATGTCGGAGAGATGGCCAATAGTGAGATGCTAGTAGATTTTGGATCCTGGCCCAAAAGTGATAGAAGCAGTCAGAACTGGGGCCTGTTAGAGTTAATTGACGTGATTTACATTGGAAGAGACTGCTGCCCAGGCTGCTTCTGCTCACGACACTCCCGGGGACACAGAAGCTCGCTAGAAACACAGATCCATGCCGTCAGGTATGACTGTGATGAGGGTTGTGGCAAGGAGAGGCTTGAGAAATGGGCAGATTTAAATTGTATTTCATAAAGGAATTACTAGAGTTTGCTACTAACTGTACTGGTATTCATACTTCTCCAGCTGTAGTAAAAGCAAGCATCCCCTGACAGATGCATACTGGCCTGGTACTGTCAGCTACTTTGCATGATACTTGGGGCTTCCCTGTATCCAAATTGGGCTGTGATGTTTTCCTATGGAGTGCAACATAATAGGGATTGGATGTTGTGTTAATTGTACAGAACTACCTTATGACTGTGATGTGTAAAGACAAAAGTAAAATGAATACTAAAATAATTCCTTTTTAACAGCCTTTTACTGAAATATTCGAGTTCTCAAAATGACTATATTTTGGAGTAAATTTAAGCTTTATTAAATTGTGTGTGCGTGCGTGTGTGTGTGTGTGTGTGTGTGTGTGTGTCTGTGTGTCTGTGTGTGTGTGTGTGTGAGCATGTATGTGTGTGGCTGGCTCAGCCAGCCATGGGGGTGGGGCTGGCATGGCATATGGTGCTGGGGATCAAACTGCAGCCCCTGTGCTTTGCCTAAGCTTGCCCAAGCAGGTGCTTTAGACCGTTGAGCTATCTCGCAGTTCAAGATTTATTGATTTGCTGAACTTTGACTGGAAGCACCTGTAGCTGCATGCACTGGACAAGAAATTTGATGCCATCTTAGGAAATTTGTTTCTCTAACTTTAATAGATAAACATATAGTGCTTTCCATGTTAAGTGTCGCAGTATTTTAAGTGTAGATATAAGTCCAGAGGCTGTTATGATGTATCACATGAATAAGCTATTTATGTGATAAAAACATGCATTTTGTGATTAAAAATGAGCCCTGGGAGCAAGTCAATTTCAAGAAGTTCTCCTGTTTCATTTTTATTCTCAGAGATATGTTCTTTATACTTATTTTCTGATTCTACATAGAAATTCTGTTCCTAGCTTAGAGATCATAGTCAAAAATGAAAATTATTTAATCATCATGCTTCAAAATTCCTTTTTAGCCCTTGTGATTAAATCTTCACAACTCTGTTGAGGTCATCTTAGTTTTCAGTTACACTATGGGAATTTTTTTAAAAGAAAACTTTGGGCAGGGATATATCTCGCGACAGTTTACTGTTTTAATGATTAAATTTATTGGTACAATTTAGATACATGTAATGATCTCATTTATCACAGGGAATGTGTGGCCATGTATGATATATTTTATTCCTCTTTTTTTTTT
>NDGM011184394.1:0-26980 GCA_002564305.1 Octomys mimax | reverse complement strand
CCCTGGTGGGCTGAGCTGGCCACACACACAGACACACAAAACAAATAAATACAAATTTTAAAATAAAATAAAATATAACTAAAAAAAAATAACTTGAGAACAAGTTGGTATCTCATTCCAATAATAAACCAAAGCTCTCAGTGTGGGGGTCCTCAGTTACTCGGGCCATTTCCACAGAAAGTGGCAAGGGTCCTGTGCATGCTCCTGGGCTCACACTACTTCTGCATTTATAGAGGCTTAAATCTCACAAAGTGGGAAGTAGTCTGGTTGACAGCAAATATAGGTAAGCTAACAGCCAGAATAAAGAAAACAAGCCTCTGATTTACACACAGGCAATGGAAAGAGCAAGTCCCAGAATAAAGACATCCCCGGTTACTCACTACAGGGAAGGGACACTCCTTTAATGTGCATTGGAAAGGCCACTTCAGCAAGTTGCCCCTGCTCCATGGGCCCCATCTGTTCACCCTCCTGGCCCCAACCCCTCTGTGGAATCTCAACAGAAAGGAATTGGGAACAAATCAGAGGAAAGGGCCTTGCACGCTGCTGCGCTCTCTCTGTAAGCGTGACTGAAGACTCACCCCAGACACAATCCTAAGAGAGGCAAGGCTAGTTTTATTGATGATCTTAAATACTTCTTTCCACCAGTCACGATATTTTGGATGTAATCTTTTTTGGATTTTCTTGGCTGGTTCAGCTAGCTCTAAGAGCAGGGCTGGCACAACATATAGTTCCAGGGATCAAACCGTGGCCCACAGCTCCTGCCTGAACTTGCATAAGCAAGTGCTTTAGACCTGCTGAGCTATCTCACAGGCCCTGGACCTAGTCTTAATTGAACTTTGTTGGACTCATTGGGTGGACACCTAGGTATACTTTCAACGGGCTTCCCATGTCTTTAACACACAAAGTAAAAGTGATTGCTCGTTACAGAATACATTTAGGACTAAACTATGCACAATTTCTGTTTTCAACCTTTTTAGACTTAGTCTGTTTTTCCCTCCAAATGGAGTCATGGGTGACACAGTTCTCATTCTATGAAAATCTCGTAGTCCTGTTCACATCCTTCCCAGAGACTCTGTTTCTTCCGTAACGGAAGCTGGATGGCTACTGAGTGGTGAGAGAGACCCTTCATGGAGACAGCATCCTCTATAATCCACGAGCTGTTGGGTCTTCCTCTGTGTTTAAAGTGTTACGGATGGAGTCAAGAGTCTGTAAGGACAGTCTTTAATTGGAAAGAAGGGACGTGCCCTCCTAAATGCTGTTTCTGCCCTCCCTTGCTCCTGACAGCATGCAGTGCTGTGACTGTTCTGAAATATCACTCTTTAGTTTTATTTTGTTTAGTTCAGTCTGTCATTAAGAAGGCTTGGGCTTCAGGCTTGACCATCGCTCTCGGTGGGAGGGAGCCATGCCACTGCCGATGCTGTAGACAAGCGCTCCTTTATACAATGATGGGCCTGCCACTGCAAATGAAAGGCTCTTTAAAGAGCAGGAAGGGACTCTTTCAAGCAGACTGCTACCATGTGCTCACAGCCCTCCAGCACAACTCCTGAGGATGAGACACAGCGTGTTCTCCTGCAAAGGGGACTATTGTCCTCATTCGCCTCAAGCAAACAGAGCCCTGTTTCCCTGAAACACAGTCACATTTCCAAAAGATTTGCAAGAAGTGGTTGTGAAAATTCTGACCACGATAAAAAGATGAAAATAAAGAGCTTCGATTATGGAATTCAGGACCTAGTGAACCCTTTGTATTAAGTCTACACTCCAAGCTCCAAAATAAAAATTTAAGGCTTTTTAAGAGAAGTCTTCTACTTGCAGGACAAATAATGAATGATAGATCAATTCACAACTAATCGAGTGTATTTGTTTATTAATAGACTCAACACTGTCTGAGTTTTTAAATTTGAGACAGCAGATTTCTGATATTTGCCTATATGATGAAAGAGAGCTGATCTAAAATTACTAATTTTGTCAGGATTTAAAAGATTTTTATTGTGACTGGTTTAATTTTAAGCATAGCAATGTTTTGGCTTTCAAAAGAAAGATGATAATGCAATATGTTTTTTAAATTTTTTTTATCTGTGTTGTTCATGTCTGCTTGGATTGTTAAAGGGCTGATTTACATTTTGTGCCTAATTTGTAGAAGCACTCATAAAATAAATCTCTTTGTTTCCCTACATCTTACTGCATAAAGTATATCATTTGAAACTAAGATGAAGCAAAGAAGCCAGATTAATATTTTTGGGGCAAAAACATGTTTACTAGTTCAACAAAGCCAAAATGTACCTAAGGTAAAGGTCAAAGAATGCTGCATTCCCTGCTGATTGAGAGCTCAGGAAGCACATTTGTCTATGTTTTCCTGTCATAACAGGAAGAGTGTAACTTCTTCCTCTCCACAATGGCTTCAGTTTTACCTCCGAACTCCAATATTTTCTCGCTCCGGGCCTTCCAAATCAATCCTTGCAAGACAGAAGGCAGGAGGCTGTCTCAGTTGTAGTTTCCAAACAGTTCCATTTGTTGAAATGTTATTTAAATGTTAGTGATTTCTTAAGCGAAATCGTTCCAACTTAAAATTAAACATCAAATTTCCAAACATTCAAATTGCTTCTTTTATTGCTATTAATGGTCCAACATATTTCAAGAGAAACACAAATACAAATTGCAGATTAAGAATTTTAATTTGCTTTGATTTTAATTGTTACTTTTTTTTTTCTTCCCAAAGCCATTATTTTTAGAATAAATAAAAGTTCCCAAATTTTTTTCTGGAGCAGACTACAATTGGATGTAATGTTAAAAATATTTTCACCATTTTTTGAAGTTAGGGAACTCTGGCAACAAGGACATGGCTTTGAAACAATGAACTTGTCTTTTAATCGACAGCTTTCAAGAGACCTGTTGGTTCATGCGACCTATTTATGAAGTTAGTATTTTTTAGTGCAGATATAGTTTGTGCATTTGCAAAGAAAAAAGTGACTCATCTCAAACAGAAAGGTGTGTGTACATGTCCAGGTGGTGAGGCGGCCCCTCTAGCCCAATTTCTTCATAAGGTCATTGAGATACAAGACATCGAAACAACAGAATTTCTTAAAAGGACAGTTTTGAGTAGACATTCTATGGGGTACACTAATAAAAATTGAAACAAAGAAACATTCCAAGACCTTCAACTTCAAAGAAGAGCCTGTTTCTCACATAAAGTGACACAATTCTGGAGAAGACACCCCTTTTTTGTGACTATTTAGGCTTCTATTGGACTTCCTACCAAAGGAAAGCTAGTGAACATATCTGACAGCAGTTGGAGCTACCTTTTTGGCAATAAAAGAATAGTTTAAATAAGTGTAAAATGCATGCTTGCACTTCCAGTGGGCTGATGTCGTGTTACATACACCTTTGGCCCCTCCAGCTACTGCTCTTTTTGAACTGGAAACTCTTGAAAGTAAAAGTTTGGTCACCTTTTTGCTTCTGTATTTCCTTTCCAATAACGAATATTCCATCTCTGAATATGAGCTTTTCCCCTTAATGAAGGACCGATTTAACTTATGTGCATGGAATTCTTAAGGAAGCAGTCCAGCGTGTGTGCAGTCCAATTCAGTCCTGAGATGGACCATGTCTTGTATTGCCCCAACTTAATTTATATAAAATGAGCTCAGTATAATTTTGAATACAAGTGTGGAAATGATATGTCTTTTTTTTCTTTTCTTTCTTTCTTTCTTTTTTTTTTTTTCCTTTTCTTTTTTTTTTTNCAGTGGGGGAACCAGGGATTGAACTCAGGCCTTTGCGCTTGCGAGGGAAGCGCTTATTCCACTGAGCCGTCTCCCCGGCCCCAGAAATGATATTTCAAATAGAGAGCACAGTCACCATTCTGAGGCATTTGAAGTCCTACTTTCCAAAGACAGAAAAGTAAACACTTTGGCATTGCCTCCACTTCTTACTCATCAGATCTGAAACAGATTCTAGATACCCTTCAGGAGCAGAACTCACTCTGCTATGCCATTCATAGCAACCCCCCACTGGCCTGGGGTTGGGGGTGGGTGGAGGGGGCTACTGAACTGCTTTGCCCAGTGTGCCTGTATAATTCGCTTCTGCAGCTCACAGTACAGACTTTACACCAAAGTTCTCATCTCAAAGCAATTGCTTTGTATTTCTCCACTTCCTAGCTCCTCACATCTAAAGAGTGAATCCGTCTCAATTCCAACAAATTCTATGGGAGGGTATTAAAGGCTGGAATGCCCAAATTTAAAACCACAATGAACTCTTACGCAATGACAACCTGGATATTACCTTATAGGAAAGTTACATTAAAGTTTCCTGTGGAATTGTACCTGCAATTCTAAAAACTGAAAGTGACAGAAAAGAGGAGAAAGTGAGGAATGAAATTATTTTTCTTTTCAAATAGGCACTGCTTTTCAAAGATTTATTTATCTATTTGGTACAGGGTCTCACTATGCAGCTGGGACTCAGTGATTCTTCTCTCAGCCTCCCCAGCCCTGGGATTACAGGCATGTGCCACCACTCCTGGTTTTGGTGGCCAGCTCCCCGCCCTCAAAGCATCATTTAAGGGAATTACTATACCTCTTTTTATTCTTCAGTTTAGTGCAAAATATACTAAATACAGCTGAAAAAAATGTCAGCATGTGGAAACTGTCAGAAACTACATCTCCATCTACAGCGAACATATTTTCCCAACTTTTCCCCCTAGTTCCTTTCATGTATGAGTCACATAAAGGAATAGATCAGAAATAGACTGGAAGAAGAAACGTGAGAAAATTTAACATCTATAAATACTGAATGCTTTTAGTTTCATGAGAATGCTCCTATTCTATCAACAGGAGAATGTTGCTAATTTTCTTCAGTTTGTGCTGTAGTTATTACAGGGATAATTATATGAATTTTTTTTGCTAGAAAAAGTTATTAGTATTCTAGATCTGATGAAACAAAAGAAAAATTAAGGTACTTAGTATATCCTTCCTTGACATGCTGCATTGGACCGTAATTTCTGTTCAGCGCAAATATTTCCTCCTTATAGATACGTAAATATTTAAATGTCTTTTTTATAGGTAGTCAAACAAATTTGGATTTATCTTTCTTATCCTTTTGAAAGTGAGATTTTTATTTTGTTTTATGCTTCTCTTTCTTTCCACTTTTATATATCATTCTTCATATAACATATTTCCAACTATATTCCATTGGTAAAAAGAGTCATGTTAGGACAAAACCCATTGAAAAATCTGATTGAGGCACCAATAATTAAAAATCAATACCTTATAAAAGAAGGTGATATTATGTGATTAGCTAATTTTTTTTTCTGTATTTAGGGCAGGGTCTACAGCGTGTTTAGGGTCTCATTATGTAGATAGGACTTGTAGTTATTCTCCTGTTTACAGACTCCCAAGTGCTGGGATTACAGGCGTGCGCCACCAAGCCCAGTCTCAACTGCCATCTCTGTGTGCCCCGGGGGCGAGGCCGGCACAGCACACTGCGAGTGATTAGCTAATTGATGAAGGTATTGAAGGGTATAGAGAAAAATGCAGATGGAGAAGCTGAGGATTAAACTGAGGGCCTTTGCACCGAGCAACGTGCCTGCCATTTTAAACTTCTTAGCTTGCTCGTGAGGTTAGGTCTCTCCGAGCTTCCCAGGCTGGGCCTGAACTTGTGATTCTCCTGCCCCAGTCTCCCACAGCGCTGGGAGAGCAGGCCTGGGCCACCATGCTCGGCTTACTCTGCTCCATCTTTGCTTTCATCCACCCAAAGCCCTTTTAAGATGAGGCTCTCTTGAAACGAAGGTCCCGACACCACTCTTTAGCAACCACACATGCAGGGTATGTTCTCACAGAAACCACATTAACTATAAGACCTGAAGATTCAAACAGTGTGCGCCTGAGGAGCAGCAGCTCACAGATAAATTTCTAAAACCCGTATAACGTGTTAGGTGCTTTACTCTTATGAAACATGAAGTAGTTCTCTATCTTCGCTCTACCGCAGTGGGGGCTGATGAGGCTCAGAGCTGTGAGACAACGCGGAGAGTCACAGGTACTCAGTGGTAGAGGAGGAGCCAGGACCAGGCTCGGTTAGCGCTAAGCCATGCTCTTGGCTATTCTGTTCTGTGGGGTGCAGCACAATGTAAGAGGGAAAAACAGAGACATAAGCCACAGAGACTCTTAGCCATTTTTTGAGACTAGCACATTTTTAGAGGACAGGAGAGATCTTGGCCACTGGCTGCATTCACCATATGATACTTGGGTAGTCAGTCAGAATTTAAGAGGACCTTCCAAACCAGTGTGCTGTGTGTGGATCGTGTGAAGCAGCAGTCCACCTCGACCTCTCACTAATGTCATACACAGTCTCAAGAAATCCCACTGGTGTCCACTGGCTCCTCAGCCCACCCTCTCCTGCCTAAAGAAGCTTTGCAAACTCCTCTTCCTTTAGAGAGCTTGCACTGATCTAACTCATCCTTAGCTCCTATCTCTTAGGAGTAAATACAGGCCTCCTTGACATCCTTGCACGGTACCTTGATGTCTTCATTCTCGGCGCATGAATGGAGATTTTGTTACAAACTTCCATGGCTGATGTCTGTCTCAGTCCTCCATGGGTTTGCAACTATGGGCCCCACATGAAATCTAACCCATTTCTGTTTTTGTCAATAAGAGTTTCTTTGAACACAGACACACTGTATATGGTGTACAGGTGCATTCGAGCTCCTGAGGGCAAGTGAGCAACAGCACTCCTCACAAGGCTCCAAATATTTCCTATCCGTCTTTTACAGCTCTGCTGACCTGCAGGCAGATGGTACTCCGGACAGAATTGTGATTTGTCATTGAATAGTTAGTATTAGGCACGTTCCTGACTAGTAAGACTTATTGATTTAGTAAAGAAATGACTCATTCAGCTATACAATGGGATTTCTAAGAATTAAATAAAAAAATAAATATATATGAATATAACTGGTAACTACTTCATTAACCTCCCTGAACACATCTATGAGAATTTGACAATTCATGCTTTTATTTACTACTATATATTTGCTTAAGAAAGCCATCTTGTTTGGATTAAAAGTATTTTAAAAAGACTTTACAAACTTGGAAAGGGAAAGAAACTAAAAACAAAAAAAGCCTGGTCATTTTTATCCTCCCCTAACCTGCTTTCCAGATATTACTGGAGTTTCTGAACTTTAGCTATTCTCTGTTTCCGTGAGAAACAACATAGGCGAAATTTGGGTTAAACACTTAGCCACGCGGTTTCATATCATAGCAGCTATAGTTCTTAATGATGCCCAGCGTAGCCCATCGGCTCTGCCACACTCAGGTCACACCAAGCCAGCATTTCTCTGTCTGGTAAATGTGCACATACATCATCGCCACGGCAGCGCAATCTTCAGGACGGTTCAGAAGAGATGACGCTGAGCCATTGTGCGAGGTTTCCTTGCGCCATCCACCATAGGGCAGGGAACTTCAAAACAAGCAGGGCTGTGAACATTTTTCTTTTCAACATGTGAACACACAGTTTAAAGGAAGCCCAGGTTAGGGTTGTCTCCACAGATACGCTGGCTTTGATTATCAGAGGTGACCTATATATTTGAGGCTGTCTCCCGAATGGCTCTTTGGCCCACTCTTGGAGAAGTCGGGAGGTGAACATAAACAAACATCACCACGTAACAGAGCTGCTTAAAATTGTCAATAAGCACCTGAAAACGATCACAGAAATATTTATTTATATGTGGGAGTTTTCAATTTCACTAATCCCAGTTAGGAGTATTGAATTAAAGGACCTATTGTGTCTTTGTAGTGCAGAAAAGAATAACTAGACCCTAAATGCTACATAATAAAATAAAAAAAATCATTTTTAAGATTTAAAGTGCATTTATATGTTTTTTCTTTTAAGAAAAAAATTCATGGTGAAGGAAAAAGTGACTTTTAACATAGCTGAGAGTAGCACTACATTTCGGTATAACTATATTAAACTGATCTACAAGCCCATTTGTTAGCCTAAAAGTATAGTGTTGAAATTCTTGTATCTCTATGTGAGGTTTAGCCTTATAAAGCATAGTGGAAGCACATGCATTCAACCCACACATTTTTCTTCTATCATTGAAAATGAAAGGGAGATATGATCTAAAAATGACCTGCTATCATTCATATACCACAAAGGTGAATTCATGTAATTTTTAATTGCATCCCAAACCAATTCTAGTCCAAATGACAAGGCCAGAATAACCATTGGTACACAATGGTCAATAATGCCAACTTCAAGCTATAAGCCAATTGAAAAGTAGCGGCTTAATACTGGTGGATTTATGGCTTTTTTCCCTTGATCCATATCAATTAATAATATGTCTGGAAACAGTGAAGGAATCCTTCATAGCTCTTCATATTATTCATCCTGTAGCTCAATTCAGCCCAAACTACCTCCAGTCCCATGTACCTTAAAATGTGTAATAATGCAAAGGGGAATACACTTGAAACCCTGAAAAGCTTCTTGGGTTTTAATAGCTTCCTGGAGTTGGTATCATAGGTAACAACTTCTTCTCATTATGACTTACAACACTGAACTAATAAAAATAAAATGAACCTATCCTAGTTTCCCTTGTAGGTTCAGGAAGTTGAAATGGGACAATACAGAAAGGATGTCTCTGCAGGGTGTATTACGGTTGGGAGGACCACGCCGAGGCTATCGTTAGCCTTCTGTGGCCTTCATGGGCAGTCAGCACAGCAGTCTTCTCCCCAAGGCCACAGAACCCCTGTCCTGCAGGCTCTGTCACACCCACACAGTTGTTGGGATCCAGCGCTCCTGCATTTTCTCTCAAGGCCATTATTTGCTGTTTAACATTAAAGTGATTATTTGATTGATCTTCATTAATTAGGATGTGAACCAAGACCTAGCTAAACAAACCCAGCCTAACTAAATCCATTCTTCCCCATGTGAAGACAAACGAACCCAATCGCAGGTACTATGATATTAAGCCTCTAATGGCAGAGTGAGCATTTGGGTGTGGGAAGTCCTCGGAATTGATTAACTGCATCGTGTGAACACTGTTATTGGAGTTTTAGAAAAAAAAATTCCAACACCATCTGCCTCTGTTTATAAAATTCAGAATCTAAAGAGTGAATTAACTGAAAGTTTTTTGCCTTTATCTTTGTGTTACTTATGTCTTGTGTGGCTGTTTTCTTTGTTGTTCTCAGTAAAGTCTTAAAAAGTTCTGGATATATTTCTAAGTCTCGTGTACGGTGGACAGAGCGAGAGCCATTTTTAGACAAGAGTATCTGGCCTACATTGGAATTTTTGAGATGAATGACTGCAAGAGGCCTGGGTCCCATGGATATAAGAATATCTTTGTTTGATGACGCGTGCAGTGTGGTAATGCTATGCTTATTAACTCCTACTTATTAAGCCATTCATGTCACACAAGTGCAGCTTCCGTTTAAAATTCATGGTGAAGGAAAAAGTGAATAATCATGAATGTCTAGATTATATTTCTAACAGTTAACATGATTTTTCTCCTTACACATAAGAGATTTTCAGTTAATTCACAGAACTTCTCATAATGGATGTTCACGTTCACAGTGCGTTTAGCATTCTTACCATACCCAGGGGAAATGTAATAAATAGTCTATCTAAATAATGATACGAAGAAAATCTTAGCCCGCTCACCTGTCTGTTACGTTCATCCATAATCCTCGTAATCTGAATCTTTTTTCTCCCCATAGTCCCCGTTTTTCTTCTCTCTCTCGTTCCTGAAATTATGTATTTTTTCCTTCCTTTTCTTTCTCTTTCCTGTTTCCTTCCAACAAACTTCCTTCTTCAGTACTTGCACGGCTCACTTCCCAAATTCCTGCATTCGCACCTGCTGAAAAGAAAAGAAAACTTCAGTGAGAATTATCATGTCCTGTCATCAAGGAAATAAACTATGTGGATGAAAAAGCAATTAAATGAATGAAAATGACTATTAAAAGTACACGGTATATTGTACGTAGGAGCACAGCAAACAGGGATGGGTTGTTTTTATAATTAAAATAACCTCATAAGTAATTTAACACGTCATTTCAATGAAGAAAACTATATGTTAGAGCCCAACATTTGAAATGAAATGTACGCTTTGGTAAAGAGTTTCTTAATATTTTTTAATGAAATTTGGTGACAGTTTCACCCTTCTCTTATGAAAAATTACCTAAATCAGGGAGTTAATGAACCTTTGTGTACCTGTGTCTGCTAAGTAGGGCAGCTAATTCATTTCTGAAGGGAAAACAATCTTGTGTTTTGACAGCAGAGGTGAGAACGTCCCCGGTTATGCAAATAGGGTGGACGATTATGAAAGTTCTATTGGATGTATGTAAATGGAAACTCATTTAAATCTAAAGCCTTTAATCTCATTTTTTAAAAAACAAATCACTGCTATGAGAACACTGTAGTGTAGTTTTCTTCATTGAAATGTAAAAGAAACACAGGATATTTCATCTTCCACTACAAGTACTTATGAACAGTGAGATCTTTTCCTGTATGTCGAATATAAGAATCAAAAAAGGTGATCACTGATAGATAAAAAATGCAAAATGTCCAGACTACTACTCCATTTATAGTTGTATTTTTACAATGAGTCATAAATTTTCTAATTTTAAATATTTTAAAAAGACATCATAATCTCTGGGACTAGAATTCAAGCTTATAAGAGCTTGATATTCAATACTGGAGAGCTGTAGGTTATGAATGAAAATTCAAGAAACGATGGTCAGTTCCTTGAGATAACCCCAAAGAGCATAGAATACCCAACATATATACATATCACCCTGCTCTGAATTGTCTGGAGGTATCTGAGCATGACAAAGGTGCACTGCTGCGCAACTGGACTGCCAACAACAACAGAGCAGTCCACGTGACACCATTTGCAAACAGCTTCAATTATTTTATCTCTTCTTGTGTCAATGAATAGAACTGCTCAGAATTTCCCTGTTTTATTTTCGTTGGTGTCTAACAGTGGACCTGTCAGATTCCCACATGTATTATGCAATGCCAAGCCAACGTCCTGGCTATTTAATAGATCATTTGGCTTCAGCTTAAGGGTTTTGGAACAGGAAAGCCATCAGATAGTCTGGCCATCAGCTGTCTTTTGATTTTTCAAAAATTTCCTTTCTAAATTCTCTGTCACCTTGAGTAATTTTTTTTTTTTTTAAGTGTAAGTTTCGGTGATTATCTAATTGCAGAAGCTATTATGATATAATTAGTTCTGGTGGATTAGGCCCCGCTTAAGACTATCCATTCTCTTGCCCGCTGCCTTCCTACTAAACTGCGGCCCAGTTGCGCCTCTCAGAATTCATGTACTGAGCTGCGTAGGGCCACACGCTGTCCATCAAGGATGCCTGGTCCTGCTGCATTTTTTAATGTTGAAAAAGTAGTTTGAAAGTTTAAAAAAGATGCATAAGTAACATACATTTGACAAAGACACATGAAAACATTTGCTGCAGATAATATTAAAATCACATTAAAATAAGGAAACCCCAAAAGCACAACTGCATCATCCTTTTGATATTGCCAAAATCTGTTTTTAAAAACAGTCTAAAATATCACTCAGCTAGGCAACGTCCCTCTGCTTCCTACAGTCTTACCTGAGAAGCAAGCAGCACTTTAGAAAGGCATTCCCCTTGCACTGCAGGACGCCAAAGAGACAAACACACTTTCTCTACCTCAGAAAAGCCAGCCCAAGAAGCCACAATAAACGCATGTGGGACGTTTCCCTTCCTTTCATTTAGCCAAGGCTGGTGGCACTATCGGCTTAGATGGCTGCTTCTGCCTGCCTAAGCGCTTACTCACTTGAAGGTGGAAGGTCAGGCTGAACAGATTAGGCTGTGGGGAGACGGCAGAGGGGGACACAAATGTCTACTGATCTGATCTCAAGCAGGTAGATAGAGACATCCCAGGAGAAAAGTCTCGTCAGAAAGCAGTGCAAGTTCCTGGTAAATCAAATGAAGAGTTCCCCTGCCTCACCACCCTGGATTTCACAACTTTGAAACAAGATGCTTTTTTAAAAAAGCAGAGTATAGGTTTTTTTTTTAAATTCTTAAAACATGATGTGAAATCTTTGGCCAGAAAGAGTATGTGTAAGTGTGTATGTGTACATATACACATATATGAATATATATATATATGATTAACAATGACAATGAACATATTTTTCCTCTTGGAAATATGCAAAGTAAGGGAGAAAGACAAAAAGTTGAAAATTCAGTAGAATTAAAACTTCAGTTTTGTTTTCTGTGTAAAAGAGCTTTTCCTGAGGACTTGCTTTCTGAAGACTTACAAAAATGTGAAGTGGTTATGAATGATACACAGTTGTTTGGGGGCTGAGAAGCCGCAAAGCACAGTGTGTAAGAAGGACCAGGCTAGGAACATTTGATTATGGTCACTTCGTTTCAAGGCCGTCAGGAAAAATTCAAAAAATGAGGAAGATCCTCGATGGCTCATGAGCTCTTTACTTAGCGTAACTGTTTCATTAGCCTCATTTTCATTCAAAAAATTACTGTGATATCAGTTTCAAATATTAATTTATAAGAGGTCCAAAGAGATAAAGAAATTATGTAATCTTAGCAATATGTTAAAAGGTTTTGATGTAAAAGAATGTCTGAAAGAATGAAAGAATGTAGCAGCTGAACTAACTACCTGGAGCTGAATCTCAAACTATGCTGAGCACTTGCCTTATATACAATGAACCAGACGCTCAAGACAATTCCAGCAGTCTTTCCGCTACTTTTTTCCACATGAAAGCACCATTCTTGGAAAATGACACAGTTGCACAGAAACAATCAGTAATTAAAAAAAAAAAAAAAAAAAAGAACTACTATAGTTACACTTTAGAGAGCTACAAGCTTCTGTTTTCTTTCTTTTTTTAACCAAATGAAATAAAAGAAAAACAAAATCAGATTGCTTACTAAAAAGGGGAACTCCATTATGGCCGGGCTCTGATCACCGTGCATTTGGCCTCAGCAGCCCAGGAAGGCAGCGTGCTGCGTGCGGCCTGACAGGTGCTAAGGAGCGTGCCCGGGCTCTTTCTCCGGAGCAGCCAGCTCCCTCGAGCCACGCGCCTCCCCTCCCCCAGCTTTCCCGCACTCTTTCTCACCCTGTTCCTCCCTCCTTCCCTCCCTCCAACAAATCCCTCCCAGTAACACAGAAGAATCTTGACAGAATGGCAGGAAACGCGCACAGACTGGTCAGGGAAGGATGTGATGTCAGCAACCGCGAACAATAAAAGGTGTAAAGGTGCTTCCTTCCCTAAACTGTTCCAGAAGTGCAAAATGGGAACCAAAACTCTCCACTTCCTCCTCTGAGCAGAACGTCTGAGTGTGCTGAGCCGTTCACCCCACACACAGGCCTTGGAGAAGTTCAGATAAGGGGCAGCGAAGGAAGTCCTCAAGGGACGCAAGTCTTAATTTCTATCTTTAAAACACCTGAGGAAAAAACCATTTCAGCTCTAGGCTGGTGTTTTGTTATGATCACTACAACACAGAAAAATAAGAAAACAGAAGTAATCTGATCTTGGTGAAGCAAAAGATACAGACAAATTAGCATCTCATTCCTTGCAAACAAATCTTATGCACTAAATGTAACCATGGAGTCTGATTTATGCTTGGAAACGACTGAAGAATTCTAGATAAGCAAAGAGCTGAAATGTATAAATTATAACTTTGGGTAGAAAATTACGTTATGAAAACTTTCCCCTTCAAAAAAAAAATCAGTGTTTTTTGGTAAAAAACATTGATTATTTGTTTGCCTTAATATTAAAAAAAGGTACTACACTGGGGAGAAAAAGGGTCTTATATTATTGCCTCACTTTTCTAAAAAAACCTTCAAACTAGGAAGCCAAATACCTGGCGAACTCCTTCTGTAGTGAACCTAGCTTAATCTTATCACTAGCAAGTTCTTTCTAAGGTGGAAATGGCAGTCTACCCTAAACTTTCTGTAGGAAGAAAGGCATATATCAAGTGGGCCTGACTCATCTCAGATTTCAATCATTTTCCCACAGCTCTTTGATTTAGAAATTAAACATAACCTTCAGCTCTGTGTTTTGATCTTAGAGTGAGACTGCCACGCCACATTAAAAGATGTGGGAAGAAATTAATTCTCTTCTGCTAAAATTATCTCTGCAAAGCATGTATTTTGCTACAATAAGTACAATGCAGTCACTTAAATAAAAACAGCCTATGAAGAAGGATAAAACAGTGTAAATGTGATGTCAATTTGCAAAGAAAGGATTCTGGCTTCTTTTATTCATATTAGCAAATATTTTTTTCATTGCTTTACGTTTTCATTGCTGAAAATCAAGCATGTGACAGCACACACAAGAAATAAAACTGATAAATAAATAGAAGGGAGATACTTGGTAAAAGGCAAAATTAATCATAAACCCAGTAGTAGCAAGCCTGGTATTACTGATTCAAGCAGCTAAATGCTTCATGATCATCGTAAGTGAAACATCTTGCCCATTATGTTGCATTTAGATACATTTAACTTTCTACTTTATGAATTGTTTGAAAAACATATGAGGTGAACAGTTGTACTTCGGTTAGAAAGAAGAGCAGAAATTTTACCGTTTCCTTTATGAGCTGTTCTCAACTTCAAGTGATATAACTGAATTATTATTCTTTTCGGTGCTTGACTATGTCATGGGCTGAGGAATATTTCCTTGGTTTTGAAAGCCACACCATCTCTAAGCTCACCATATGTGACACGCCATGTTCTAGAACTCTAGCTAGAAATGCAGTCCATCAATGTTAAAGTCATAGAGCCAAGACTCATCCTTCGAAGGGCAATAAAAGAACAGCTATTCTTCCCGCCTGTGTGAGTCCTGTTGTGCCAAACACAAAGTTATTCTCCCAATTTCCTATTAACATGATAAATTCTGAGTCAACTCCAAGTCTTAGTTGTAAAATGTTACACGTGCAAAAAACAGGTAATGTTGGCTACGCCCTCGGCACCTCACACCTGTGGAACTGCTTCTCACTACAGAACATTTGCACCTCCTTTCCTCCTCCCTGGAACGTTCCTTCTCTCTACTGTGCTTCCCTAGCTTCTCCTTTGTTCTGAGTCAGCTCATCTAACCTCCTAAAGAAGCACTCTCTGACTGTATTGTGTCCTCTGTGGTGCATCTCATAGCGCCAAGTCCCCTCCTTTGTAGCACTGGCCACAGCAGAAGCCATTTGCCTGTCCCCTTTCCATCCCCACTATTATCCAATAAATGCAGACAGTGGGAGGTAGCTAGTAACTGACAGTTGATTAACCTCAGCAACTTATTAAAATTTGTCTCTTTTTAAAATTACTACTAAGAATTCACTTTTTGAAATTTTTACACCAATTGGTAGCTTCCTTTACTATATTATCCTGTCCTGCTCTGCCCTGTCCTGCCATACCCTACCCTACCCTACCCTACCCCACCCAATCCTACCCTACCCTACCCTACCACACCCTACCCTACCCTATCCTACCCTATCCTACCCTATCCTATGCTATCCTACAGTGCATCCTCACTTTACTCAGTTCTATATAGGTAGCACCTCAGGGATGGAATAAGAATAAACTACACTGAGAGGTGGGAGGTGACAGGATTTGGAGTGAGGATGCTCAGAGTTTGAATTCTAGCTTGGTCCTTACACGGCGAACTCATGCCTGACAATGGAATTCTTCCCAACCATGGTTTCCTTTTCCTACCTCAAGTTGGGAACCTACTTTTCCAGCTGCAGGCCGGCAGTGGGCAGTCAATAGGGTAGGGTGCATGAAGCACCAGATGCACAGCATAAGCAGCTGTGGGGCTTACCATTTGCGAGACTGCTCTGGGGCCACAAACTGAAAGTCATATTGTGGAGCCCTTCGGTGGCCACCCTACAGCACGCATGCCAAGGTGGGCTGTTTGTGTCACTGAGGTCCCTGTTCTCCACACCAAGGGAAAATGCTATCATGTGGATATTGTCACCCTTGAGCACATCATGAAGAACTCCCTTTACAAAGCTAATAGTAAGCAACTTCTAAAAGGTAATGCTTCATTTATCTTCTAACAATAATCTAGTGAAGACAAATTTACAGCATGATAAAAATTAGGAAGTGTCTCTTAAGTATCAGCCATAGAAGGGCTTCAGGCTGCAAAAGTAGAAATAACTAGGGAAATATATCAATTTTCCCAATGACCATAGCCGCTGGAAACTGTTAATGCTTCTAGTCCTACTTTAATATCTCTCCCCAAGGACAAAAAGAGATGAAATGTATGTCAGAAATTATAATAAGGCTAAAAAGGAGCTCATGTTGCAAACCCCTGCAATTAATTTAATAAGTGGGCCTAACCCTCCATTATCACTTACATCCATCATTTTATTTACATAGCTCCAGATTTAGGAGACACGCACCTTTGGACAACTGCATCACATTAGATGCTGTTTAACCAACACATGGGAAACACAGCCGTCCTGTCGCAGTCATCCCGGGATCGTCTGTCTTGGGCATTTTCTCCCATTGTGGCGGAACCGGCATTCTGCATTCCCCATGCCAAAATAAACTCCAAATGGCCTAAATGCTCTGTAACCACATCACAGATTCCAGCATTTCCACATCGGACTAAGTAATTAGTTCGGGGTTCTATCGTGTCTTTGTTTCCCTAATTTTTCACAACAGTGCAGCCACCATGGTGTGCAGGGGCCACTTAGAGATGTGCCAGGCTGAACTCCAAGGTACAGCCCATCCCTCTCTAGCACAAAGCCGTAGGTGCTAGGTCTGCAACGCCCCAGATGGTGCCATCCCCCAGCTGTGCCTCTCCGCAAGCTAATGCAGTCCAATTTTGTTGTTGTTGCTGTTATTGAAAAAAGCAACTTAAGTACTATACAGCCCCACCAAGAAGAAAGGAGAACTGTCAGGCTCCAAAGCAAGGTGGCCTTGGAGTGGGACATGGTGGCCTTGGAGTGGGACACGATGGCCTTGGAGTAGGACATGTTGCCATGCTACGTTTTCATCTCATTATGACAGAAATCTGAATTCCGAGGCATGAGCCTGTTAGAGGAAAAATTATGCTCGCTATTTTCTCAGTCTTTCACCTTTAACCTCTTGCTTCATGATGAAAATGGAAGCCTTTTCTTCTCGGAAACTTGGAGTTGTCAGGGACATTTTCTCAGCCCTGTTGCCACACTTGTGCACACGGTGTGTGGGAAAGCACATTTTGGTCTTTCAGAAAGTGTAGATGAAAGAATCAGAGTCCATTTTCAGACATGTGAGTATTTCCTGAGCATCCTCACCAGTAATAATCCCATCACTGAGGTTGTGGTGTAAGTGGTTAAAAGGACATTCTAAGACAGGCTTTCTCTCTACATTTAAATATTATACTAACTGTTGGAAATTATGTCTTTGAAAAATGATTTGCTTCTGTCATTCTACTTTGGCAAAGTATGGAACATTTTAAGATGCTGCAAAATGGAAAGAAATACCACTGTTTTCCTGGTGTATTTTCTGTTTTACATTAAGGAAAACAATGTTTGATAAGTCATCTGCTGTTTAATTTGAATGCCACTCATTTTTATCTCTAAACCTTAGACTGTAAAAGGTTTACATAAGAACCTTCATGTTAGCATGTGTAATGTTCAAAATGCCATAATAATATCTCTCAAAATATAGACGGTTGCTATTATATGGGGCACAATATGGAAGCCAGTGATTCATCCATTTCTCTATTTCTCATCTCTTTTACAGCATCCTAATCAACCTAATTAAGGTTTGGTTCATCTGAAACCTCTGATGACAATTTGTTTAACTCTATCCCATTGTGGTCTTCTTATAAGGAGAATTAAATCTGATCTTCTGACAGCAATCATTAAATGATCCCAACTGGCCCCAATTAAGACACATTGCTCACGGGTTTCCTTCCAGTCAAGTGTCAAGTTCTCTGTTTCATTTACACATGGTGCTCTACCTTGGTTTATTTTCCTAAAGCCAATTAAATATATGTCTTATCAAGTAGAATTCCATTTTTCTGTGTATACTAGCTCCTGAATCAGCACGTCAGTGGACTGTAGCCACACGGAAGAGCTGTGCAGGCCGCGCGAAGCCATTCTCTCTAGCTGCAGGGCTGCCAGGACTAGGACACTTTACATCCATTTACTCATGCTGAAACCGGTCCCCAAGTTCATTCTCCAAATAATATGCAGGTTTAGCAGTTCTGGTTAATACCAATCAGTAATAACTTTTCATTAGCATCTCCATTTACAAGTTGAGTTTAATTATTTTTTAACATGTGAAATAGTCTTTCATCTCTGTTAAAAAAAAAAATCAACACCAAAATGGGGCTTGTGAAGGTCACCTTTTTCAGCCTTAACTTCTGCTGTAATGTTTCCATATATGCTCAGCTGCAAGTTCTGCAGTGATGCTCTCAGGCCTTCTTCCGACACGTGCAAGGAGCATCAGGATTTAGCGCTCCCTGATCCTGTGCAACTCCAGGGAGAGGACTGATTAAAAACAGCCTCCTGAGGAGGAGGAGCGGCTCCTCATGACTGGCTCCCCTTGCTCTCAACTCGAGCACCTGTGCAGAATTGGACACCCTATTTGACTTCTCAGAAGTCACGCTTTACCTAGAACCTTTAGCTTTAGATGTCAAGGCACGAATAGTCAAATTACGACCATCTAATTTTTTTTTTTTCCTTTTAGAGGTACTGGGGATCGAACTCAGGACCTTGTATTGCCAGACAGGAGCTTATGCCACTGAGCTACATCCCCAGCCCCTAAATAGTTAAATTAGTGCCACTCTGACTGGTGTTTAGCACGGGCTGTGGAGGCCTTACTCATGCCCCGGACCCCCTGCCCAGGGATACAAGCAAACCCACTGTGACTTGCGTCTGTTCTAATCGCAGCTCTGGGGGCCCCTCTGCTGGGATCGCTCTCGTCTGACGAGAGCTGTGGGTCACAGCTCTCCACGCGGCGATCAGAACATTTCTGCCCGTCCTAGTCATGTGTTGAAGGGAACACTGGGGCACAGAAGTGGCCTGAAGGATCACACATCTCACAGGGCATCTGCTCTCAGGGAACATCATTTTTAATATTTTATTGCAGTAAAACCCCTGCTTATTGCTTGGCCAATAGATGTAAGCACAAGGAAAGAAAGGAAAGACTGCAGAACGACATTTTAGAAACTTGGATATACTTGGTAAGTAAAAAAAAAGTTATTTTAGAATAGTGGAATATATATCTAATCATCTACTCAATAAGTAATTTTTTTCCTCAAAAGAGGAAAACTCAAAGTATTTGTTACAATGTGCTGATGGTGTAGAAAATGCTTACCAAACTCACCACTGACTGACTTTAAAAAAACTGTAATATATGTACTGAAGTTTCAGTAAACCAAAACAGATGCCGGGGTGTGGTATTATGAAATATTTCTCACTGTATTATAGTAATCTCCAATAAGATTTGATGTTAATTTTAGAGCATGCTTCTTCTAAAAAGGGCAAACCCTGCAACAGATTTAGTACAAAGAAGCTGAAAATATCCTGTGGAAAAAAAAAAAGTCTGTAGCAAAATCAGCCAGCCCAAATCCCGCCGTTACTCAGCACACAGTGACGCTCGGATGTTTGTAGTGGTTTGAGAAGCCAGCAGGGGTGGAAACTCTCCGTACTCGACTCCAACATGATTGCAATTCAACCTCATCAAAGTAAGAGCTCATAATTTGTCACAGAAAACAGCCAATTAACATATGTTAGAAAAAGGCTTCATAAAGATAATATATGATTAAAGACCCAGTGCAGCTGTTGAAAATCAGAACGGCGCATTTAAAAAAGAAATTTCAGCCTGAGCTTCCCCATGGTTAAACTGATAATGGCTACTATGTGTTGTTTTTTTTTTTTAAGTAGAAAAATGTAATTACAGAGCTTCTTATAAGTTTGGGGTTATGGCAAGGGAGAACTGGGTATGAGGGCACTATTTACATGCCTTACTTGGTTCTATAAATAGTGGCAGCCCTTGCCAAAACTCTGTAGTTACTTTGTTATAGGGCTATTTTAAAACACAGACCTTCATTGTGAGCTAAATGGCCTTCAGGATGCACGCTGCAGTTAAAGCATTCCTCTCCAAACTATATCCTTCCTTTATCTGTGCAAAGTCCAGGATCAGCGGACTCTCCGTGTCTGTCGCCCTCCCTGTGACACACGCTAGGGTGGTTGGAATACTTTAGAGCTTTTGTAAAGGGTGGCGGTCAGGAAGGGCATGGATAAACGCCAGGAATGAGATTAAGGAGCACACATGTGGGGCAGGTCCCCTGGAGGGACACAGTCTGGGATGCCTGCTACAGCTTGGGAGCAGTTGGCTCCAGTAAGAAGTTTGGTATATTCTGGTGGTAGGTTATAAATTATATACTCAGACTACTCAACTGGACCCTGGCTTTTCTACCATTGTGGGACACCATGAGACAAATTCATGATGATTAATAGCACAGATACTAACAGAAATGTACAGTCATGAGTCACAAGGGCGGGAAAGCAGCTATCTAAGGTTGGATGCCTGGGCTCTATTGGGAACAAGGCAAAGCAGGTCCTGGGTTCCATGAAGCTTATATTATAAAAGGACAAAAGGGAAACCCGCTCACAGCTCATAGGAAGACTTTAGATAAAAGTACTGTAGAGAAAATACCACAGCCCAGCAGGCTGAAGAATGACTGAATAGGCAAGAGTAGAATCAGACATTCACTGGATACCTCACCAGAGAAGGGTTATTGGAGAAGAGGACATCTAAGAAGAGACCTATGCCATCAGGGAGTAAGGCATTATTTGATGATGAATACACTGAATTTCTGCCTGTCACTGATGGGACAAGCTTGGCCGTGTCATAGTTTCCCTGCCCTTAGTTCTTCCCTCTGCAGAATGAGAACAACCACCACATTCTATTATGAAGTTAGCAGGCTCAAACTACGAAACAGTACCTCACTCACCCATAAAAGTTCACTTGAAATACAATTCAATTTCATAAATTTATTGTACATAATGCTTTCTTCCCTTGGATATTATATAACTAAAAATAATTATAGACTTTGAAGCAGAAAGACTATAGTGTCATGCAACAGGGTTCTAACTTGATGTGAATTAAATCCAAAGATGTGACTTCCCTTAAGACATAGATGCTTCATAAAAGTAATGTTCACTTTTTAAATGGTTCTTGAGAATATAGATGCATTTCTCAGTACTAACCGTGGATATCCCTATAGGAATCTGATAAACACAATGCAAGATTTCTGCAAATATGATGTACAGACTTGCATAAACACCACTTTTTATAAACTTTCAGGAACAAATAGTCCCTCATCATTACTACTCAAAGCACCCAACTCCCAAGCAACCAGTAGAGTTTTGATTAAGATCTCAGCAAAATTTGAAAGTCTCAGGGTCTCGGGTATTAGAAGTATTCACATTTCTTTGGACAGCCCTATGGAATGAGAGAAAGCTAGGTAGCCTTAAGCCAAACAGATTAATTTCCAACTTAAAATGAATAGGAAAATTGAATTACCTAGTATTTTTTAAAATCAAGGCATTTTGAGTAGAAAAATACAAATTTAAGGGTTATAAATTTTAATAGGTAGGAAGTTCGAGGGTAGGATGATTCACAATTTCATTAAAAAACCCTGACACAGAAACCTTCAATGAAAACCTGAAGTATTTGAAGGGAAAGGGTCAAAGTTTCCTCTGTAATAAAACGCCGCTGTCACTTAAGGAAAGTGGTATAACTTCAACATTTTCATCCTTTGGGATTTTTTGGGGGGAAAATAAATGGTTTAAATTTTATCCTTTATTCTAAGCCATTTTATTTCCTATACCATGAACAGAATTTATCAGTTTTAAAGTAAGGCAAGTTGTATAACCTAGGAAGACCAAATCAGTGCTATTCTTTCACTTATGAGTGGCCAAATCCACTGAAAAAGAACCGTAAGTTTGGAAAATTTTCTAAAATCAAAACTGTGTTATTTCATTTCCTATTAAATAAATCATAGAATAGGCAATAATGTTAAAATTATATAGTGGTTGACCTCACTTTTAGTGTGAACCCATGTTTCTCACTGCCTTCGCACCTCCACCTATCCCGGGAGATGATGTGGGGTTACGTTACAAACACCCGACACAACTGCACACGACCTAGCCTCGGAAGAACCAGTTACTCTCTGCTCCCCACACTCCACAATCCGTTTTTCCATTTTGTCATCTTTCTTTATCTCCCTTTGCCCATGTTTAGAACAGAGGGAATGTGGCAAGTGAACCTGTCAAAAAAAATAGGAGTAGGGGCAAATGTTTCTCCCGCTCACGCAGGCCGGGCACAGGGAGTGGCTGCAGAGGAGCGACCCCTGAAGCCCCAGGCACTGGGACCATCCTCCGCTCAGCACGGCTGCATGCGCCATCCAGGCTGTTTGCGATGCTAGCCGGAGTCACCCTCGGCAGGCAAAGCTAAATGGAAAGCACTGCAGCACCTTCCCTGTGAAACAGACCATGCGCCTTAGACCAGGAGGGACCATGATGGGTTTACCTCAGCCCGGCTCTCTCAAATCTAAAATCTAACAGGATTCATTCACAGGTATAGGCAGACTCATTGTCCTCTTTAGAGGCCCCAACAAGCTGGGGTCACCATTCCACAAAGTAGATTCCAAATATTACTGGATCCTAAAGATGCAAATAAGTGACTTCTTTAAAAAAAAAAAGTAATGAATTTAGAAGGCTGACTTCTTTGGTGTAGGATTTGTCATATTGTCTTCTAGGCTGAAAATCAGAATCCAGAAGATTAACCAGTGATCTGGAGAAATCTGCGGGCATCATATAAATACATGAAAGAGCAAAATAAAAGGTGGGGGGGGGGGAGAGAGAGAGAGAGAGAGAGAGAGAGAGAGAGATCTTTTGCAAAAAGGCAGACAGAGAGCGCCAGGGGATAGGAGGGAAAGGAAAAGAATTAAAATGTATCCTGAACACACAACAACTCCCTGAGGACTGGAGTAATTATGTACTACAAACACAGACAAAAAGAAAATAAAATAAAAAGAAAGGGGCATGCTTCTCCTGCCTGCTTCCTGAATGCTGCACATGGGGCCTGCTTTGAGGATAGACTCAGCTCAGCCCTGGGATTGGAACGTGCAGAAGAAATGACAACACTACAAAATCATTCATTCAGTTTTGGTACTGGGGATCGAACTCAGGACCTTGCACTTGCCAGGCAGATTGGCTTAGTTTTACGAAGAAGCACTCCTATGAGGTTGGGTGTAGAAAACAGATGTTGATTTAACATAGCAATATATATATGAGATACTTAGCAACTAAAGAATTTGTTGCTGGTGCCCAAAGCAGCAAGTACAAAACAACAGAGAATCAGAGGAAAAATCCCTACTCGGGCTCCGCGCCTTGCGTGGATTCCTCTACGCACCAACTCCATGCCACCAGGCCGACCGAGGCCTTTGAGACTCACTTTCACACGCATATACGTGCTTGGCTTCAAATCCGACGACCCCCTTCAGGTCCTTAAATGTATAAATTCAATAAAGTATTTAAAAAACGAGATCGAAGCTTCTTCAAAGGATATCAGCCTGGAAAACAATAAGCTGACAGCCGCTGAGCTGTCTCAGTAAATATAGTATTTTTCTACTTTTTTGATATTAAAAGGTTTGTTCACTTCAGCCTCAAGAAATAAAAGCAGTTGGGAGCAAGATTATATTATGCACTTGGGAACACTAATATTTAGAAATTTAATAAACAACATCCAGGATTATGAAATTTTTTCTAAGACACTAAAGCTTTAGGCAATCAATCCTCATCTCTGAGGAAAGTGCTATTCTCATTTTCATTTTACAGAAAAGAAAGCCAGGTAGCAGAGAGGCTCAGCAACTTGCACAAGGTCACACAGTGCCTGTCACAGCTGTAATGTCAGCCTTAATGAGTCAAATCCCAGACTCTGTACTGGAGTGTTTACACCCTCCTGCTTCTGCGTGCTGCAAGGCCAATAGTTCCCGGAGGACTTAATGATAGAAAGCCTAGAAAAAGTGATGTTCAGTGAGAGCAAAGCTTTTTAAAAATATATTCCTCCAATATTCTTTTATCCTGATCTAATATTCGTCTACTCCTCACTCTGCCAGCAGGGGCTTGGAATCTGACACGAGTTAGCTATTAGTCTTCAAATGTCAGCAGATCCTCGCTGGTCGTCAGCGGCCTGGCTTCCACTCTGCACAAGGGAACATGGCTGCCTGAGAAGACGGCCGTTCAACCCCATGTCAGTCAGCTGCGATTGAGCAGAGTTTCTGAAAACAATGTTCTGACTAGGTGTCTTCCGAATAACAGGACAGCAGAATCAACGTCACTGAGAAATCCATAGAATGTTATGAAAGTCTTGTCCCTGAGGTTGGAAGTGTCATCTCACGCTCTGTCCTTTAGGGAAAGGGGACTGAGAGTTTGAGGGCAGGCAGGACGGGAGAGGGGAAGCAGAAAGATGTTATGTCCCCGGACCAACTCCCCACCGTGGAGGCAGTCTTAATCTACTGCAAACATCTACTGAAAAAACTTAATAATGAAAACAAGAACCAACCAAGGACCTTGGTCGGTTACTAAGCCACACCTCGCTGACCCTCAGACTGCCCGGGCGTCCCTTCCAGCCCTGCTGTGTCTCCTCTTCTTGTTCCTTCTCATCCTGTGCTTTCCCCGCCTTCTGCCTTCTCCTCTATCTCTGCCAGTCACAGTCCACTCACATCCTCAATTCCCACTCGACTTTCGGCTTCACAACTCCATGTTCTGCTTCTTCAGGGTTCTTTGTATTGGAGAGCTCTGAGTACAATGGCACGCTCCAAACTCTCAAAATACATTATTTTGGAAGTAATTTTAGGCTTATCAGCTTTAGGAGGCCCAGGAGATGTGATGGAGATTCACCGTGCATGTTTAAATTTTAAAAATATTGCAGCAAAAGGCAAATTGCCCTCATTCTCCTGCTTGTCACTTTCTGAAGCAGATCTGCAAGTCTTCTGCAAAGCGTGGTCACAAATTAGGTGAATGCTCCTGCTGAGCACCACCCCATAGAAAAGTGGGCTGATGCGACATGACAGGGTGTCCTCAGCCACCTGTACACCCGACCTGGGCATCCTGCAACTTCTAGGTCTTCTCCAGAGCCAAAATGACCACGAAAAGGAAGCATTTGCAACTGATTCCTGACATGGCTATGTCCATGATAGAATAGCTAGAGACACTCATGAAAGAGAAGTTCCAGAACGGCCTCAGAAAGTGGCAAGAATCACACAATGTGTGAGTTTGAACTGAGGAAGAGGGTTTTGAAGGGGATTAAAGGCAATGTATTTTTTACTGCAATAAAACTTCGAAATGGAAACATTCACTGTATATTTTGATCATACCCTGTACTGGATAAAATATGCTAATTATTCAAAAGTGATGACATAGTTATCATTACACTTACAGTTGCCAAAACATTACACACATTGGTGCTTCACGCAAGTTCCGGGCACTGTGCCTTCCACCATGTATTGTATCACATTGTTTTACCAGCGACTGCCGAGGGAGGAAGGAATAGTTGGTGCCGTGTCAGCATGTGTCAGACTTCTTTCCTGTTTCCGTAGGCAGGACACCGCAGGACGAAGATATGGACGCTCATACATGTTCATCTGTGTATTTGTGTATGTTTTGGTACTAATTAATAAGAACTAATAGCCTGGGGACACTACAAAATGCCACAGACAACAATGAGCTATTTCATCCAACACTCAACTCAGTGGAAGGAGCTGGTGACTGAGCGGCAAGCGAGCTCAACATGGCTGCTTCTCCACCCTCAGGAGCTCTGAAAGGGCTCTCAGTAAACAGGAAATCTCTGCGCTTTCTAATTTAGTAAGAAAGGACGGGTTGGCAAACACTGCCTCTTGCAGTGAAGAACCATCTAATAATTTCTGTATCAGTATCACTCATTCCTGTTGTTGGGTCAAGTAATAAAACCATTCCGAGAAGGGGAGAGAGAGCACAGGATTGCTCTTACATGTTAGAAAAGGAAGGACTTCCATTGAATAACAACTTCACCTAACAAGTTATTATTTGGCCCTATCCCTGATGAGGCTAAAATTCAAAATTACCTAAAAATGTTTGGCTTTTATATCTTATGAGCTGGAAAAAATAGATATACTAAAACCTCTAACAAGTTCCTTTGCAAGAAAGCCAGTTAATATGAATACTGAACAACTGTTTTCTTCACTTGCTATGGAGAATCTCAGGATGGACTTGGACACTTCATTTGTGTTAAAATTCATCTTTATAAATTTGGCTATGACAGAAAAGGGCAAAAAGTAAAAACAAAAAAAACTTTTATTTTGGATGGAAACACATGGTTATATTTTCAGTCTGCCAAGGTAAGAGTAGAAATAACAGATATCAATATCAGCATGGGCCAAGAGAGGCCGTATCATTTTTCCCTCCTTCAGATAATACCCAACCTAAATTATTTCACAAAGATTCCACCTCTCCTATTTTTAAGGCCTTCCGGAAAAGGAGCAACATAACCTTCCTCAGGAACCTATTTTGATATTTCACAACTCTCACTCTCAGGAAATTCTTACTTATGGCTAATCCCTCCCAGAATTCTTCATGTTCATTCCTCAGGACAGAGAGCAACATTTGGTGAACAGGTCCTCACTTTGTATGTTCCAAGGCTGTGTACTGAATTATACCTTTTCTTTTCTTTTTCCCCCTTGTTTTATTTTTTATTATCTATCTATCTATCTATCTATCTATCTATCTATCTATCTATCTATCTATGTATTTTGTGGTACCAGTGGTTGAACTCAGGACCTTGCACTTGCCAGGCAAGCACTTATTCTACTGAGCTATCTCCCCAGTCTAGTTTTTATTCTTTCCCCATCTGTACAACTCTTCATTTCAAACTATATACCTGTTTTTAGCTCTGGAGTCCAAAAACCTTTATTAAAAGCCTTTGTCTTATAATATAATATAATATTATATATATATATATATATATATAT
>NDGM011184387.1:0-21400 GCA_002564305.1 Octomys mimax | reverse complement strand
TGCAATGTATTAATTATTGAAACTGTGCTAGTAATTGGTTTTGAAACTGTCTCATTGCTACTTGTTTCTCAAAAATATTATTTTTAAAAAATAAATAAAACATATTGAACTTCAAAAAGAAAAAAAAAAGATCAATTCATCTTGACCTGGAAGCCCTCATGATAGAGTACAACATCCTATTTTCAGAAATAACTTTCCTCCCCTATTGATTGATAGCTTGCTGAAAAAAAACAAAACAAAATCTAATAAAACTCATCCTGTTACAGTTTTAGAAAATGAATCATGAATAGTTCCACACACTGATATAAAACTTTCCCTAAACTCTGAGTGGGTCATTGTTCCTAGTCTGTACAAATAATGTGATTTACATGCAGGACCTGCTTTACTTCTGGGAATCTGGAATTTGTTTGACATGAGGCACAGCATGCGTATGTGACAATAATGACCCAGGACACTGAGTTTCTAAAGGTCTTTCTTCATAGACAAGAAGCCCAAAGCTGCAGCAACTAAGATAAATTCTAAAGCAGAGTGTGTTTCACAACTTACTCCTGCATTTTTCAGAATTCTCCCCATGTGTTCTTTACCTTTGGTGACTTTATTTTGCATCTTAAAAATAAAAGCTTGTTGAATAAACCTATGTACTGAGTCCTGTAAATCTTTCTATTGAGTAATCAAACATTTGTAGTTATGGACACATTCAACCAAATCTCAAAGAAATGATAAAGAAAAGGGGAAAAATAAAATATCCCCAGCTAAAAATGGCTTCAATAATTCAAGAATCAAAGACTAAGATTAGTACATTTATCTACATCTAAAGCAATTAAAATTTTGAAAAGTAAAGTCACATCTCATGGGTTTTATTAGTTCTTGTCATCCCTGTTATTTATGCAGATATAGGATCCTATTTCTCATTTTCAAGTTTCTCTGATTGTATTCCTGATACCTGTGGCTTTTACACAAGTGTTCCCCGGAACTCATGAGTTCATAGGTGGGGGTTTTTCTTAGGTGAATAGAATTAGGGTATGGGAATATGGATTAAGGGTCTGAGATAACTAAATTAGTCTGCTTGTTTAGCATACTTCTGGGCATTAGTGACAGGAAGCCCACTGTGAATGTGAGTGGCATTTAAGCCTCACTGGAGAAGAGCAGGCTCCCTGCTTCCTCCTCCTGCCTCTCAGTCTACATACAATTTCCCCTCTGCCATTACTTTCTGTCTTGTTACCTTGCCTTGGAACTGGCTGAATAGATACTGAAAAACTCTATAAACTGTGAGCTAAAATAAATCTTTCCCCTGTAAACTCCTGGGTTTAGGGTGCTGTAACCAAGCAATGAGGAAAATAATCAAGACACACTATGAAGATGGATCTCAGCATGGAAAAGCACCTCAAAATTCCAGGCAACTTTGTGAAAAAATGAAAGAAAATGATTTTAGTTTTTGTTTTGGTTTGGTTAGGACAGGGTCTCGCTACACAGTTCAGCACGGACTTGACAACTCATTATGTAGTCCAGGCTGGCCTAGAACTCATGTCAGTCATCCTGACTCAAACATGTTTGGCACAGTGATGTGTTTTCTAAATGTGAAATCTCAGTTCAGCATATGAGTCCACAATTATCAGGACACAAAGGTCATAGCTGCCCATTAGAGAAAAACCAAAGGAGTAAACCAGGAAAATTTGCAGCATTTATGTACTATTTTTATCTCAAGGATTAAAAGTAGTATAAATAAGACAAGAGAGATGTTAATGGAGTAGATAGGTGAAATGTGGAGCAATTATGGTACCATTTCAAGTTTTGTTTATTTATAAGCACAAGCAAGCCAAACATACAATGAAAGAATGCTATGTAAACGAGTAGCTTCAAGCTGGAATTCAGTTTTAAAGGACCACTTCTGCCAAGGAGCATCCAGCTAGACAGGACTAAATGTGTCAGTGAAATGACCAAAGAGGTATATTTTGTAAATATTTATTTTAAAATTCTTATTATGGATAGAAAGCATTTACATTTTTTAAAAATATCAAGAGTATCAAGATCAAGAAAGAAGAAACTAATCATTTATCCCCTAATTAATAAAACACAAAATTGACTGAAAATTGGCATTTCATAGAGACCAAGGGCCGCCTAATGATAGGCCAGTCATAGTATATGAAGAAATACGCAGATTTTTAAAGGAAAGACAGAGTATCTTAGATAAAGACAATTTTTCAATGGCTTCAATACTTTTTCAATGCTTAAAAAACAGTGGAAGATTAAGCAAAAATATTTTAAATTCCAAGTGTTAACTATTTCACAACTTACTTTCCTAAATAAATCTAAATCATGGGCTGGCCAGGTAGCTCAGTGGACTGAAGCACTTGCTTGTGCAGGTGCAGGGATAGGGGTTCAATTCCCAGCATGCCGTGCCAGCCCTGTCCCTGGAGTGTACTGAAACAGCAATTGAGACTGGCCATGGAAGCACCCCTGTAATCCCAGTGCACGGGAGGCTGGACACAGGAAGATCAGTAGGAGTCTGATCTGTGTAGTGAGACCCTGTAGATCCTCTGCTGATATATTTTTTTAAAAATCTAAATCAGAAATAAAGCATAGCAAATGAATAACCTCACATTTTTACAGTTATTTTTCTTAGTTATTCTACAGTTATTATCCTCCTTCAAAAATGTAAATGAATAGTTACATTATTTCAGCCAGAAATGTATAGAAAGATACTAAATACTCTTGACTCTGTCTTTCTGTCAATATAGATATAATGTAAAAATGTGTGTGGGCTGTTTTGTATGTTTTTTAAAATACTTTTCAGAGTACAAGGTCAACATAATATTATTTTCTAGTCCATTCTGTTATTAGTTTTAGAATTCTTTTGATGTAAACAATTCGATGCATTGAAGTAAAATGTAGTGCATACTGTATGAAATTTACAAAGACAGAAGACACAAATTTAGCTAATTATCAATGCCTGGGTCTGAGACAAAGGACAACTTTATTTGAATGATACTATGGGAAGCAAAACAGTATTCTTTTTAAACTATATAATGTAACTCATAATGGCAAACATAAATATAAAGAGAGTAAGTATGAGTAGTGAGGTCCCTGAGATTATTTTATAAATTATAGTGCTTGACAACTACAATATTTTAAGTCTATTTAAACTTTTTTTTTTTTTTTTCCCGGAACCGGGGATTGAACTCAGGCCCTTGCACTTGCCAGGGAAGCACTTATTCCACTGAGCCATCTCCCCGGGGCCTTAAACATTTTTCATACAAGGAACTTTTCTTATGTCTTCAATGTTTACATTTTCTAATATAAATTGTTTACATTTGGCTGAATGTTTCTCCCTGACTAATAGGAACAAATTCAGCCAAATGTAAACAAATTTTATTGGAAAATGTAAAAATTGAAGACATAACAAAACTTTCTTGTATCAAAAAATTTTAAATACATTGAAAATAATGTAGTTGTCAAGCACTATGATTTACGAAAATAAGACACGAAATTATTAGGTATTAAATCAATAAAATGTATGTGAGATTCATATGCAGACACAGATTTCCAAAACACGAGTGTCAGTTATCATGGCAGATTTAAGTAATTGCACATATCTGTTTATGAGTTAGAAGACTGAACATTGTTGAAGTGCCAAAGCTTCCCAATTTAGCCTGTCAAATTAAAATACCATGAGGTATTTTACTAGTATGTGTGAACTGATTCTAAATTTTATATGAAATTCTAAAATATTCAACACTGTGAAGAACAATGTTAGGTTATGTGCACTACCAATTTCAAAAGTTTCTGTAAAGTTATGCAATTAAGGGAGTCAACACTAGTGAGGGTATTGCTGCAAAGATCAAAGAAATAATACAAAGTCCAAAAGCAGATTTGGACTACAGACAATTCAACAGAGACAGTCTTTCAAATTTGTAGTACTGAAACAATTTGATATCACTAGATAACCACATAGAAAGAACTTAGATATGAGCCCTGAGGAATCTGTACAACTGGTATTTGTGTGTGTGTGTGTGTGTGTGTGTGTGTGTATGTGCTGTGTATCTGTGTGCATGATCCTGTGCATGTGTGTGTGTGTGTGTTTACATACAGATAATCAAAACATATCAAAGTAGGTTGTACTATTGCAATGAAAAGCAAGGAACTATAAGATCCAGAGCTAGGAGCTCTGCTGGAAGCACTGTTGAGTATAGCATCTTTAAAGATGTGACACGCTCCTGCCTGAAAACAACAATATTGCATTGTAACATCCAACATAATATACAATACTGATGTCACAGAGGATGCAATAAAGGGACTCATAATTGAAGAAAGTTGAGTAAAAGAAATGAGATGGGAATTCCTTTGTTTCATGGATCCAGGTGTGGAGTCCTTCCTCTGTATTGTCAATTTTGCTTCTTTAGCATTTCTTGAGAATTGACCAATTACATTTTGAGAGAAAAGGTGATGCTTTGTTTATAGATAAAGTGGATATTTTATCTTCAGCATAACATTTAAAATGTTTTCTCCTAAACACATAAATAAAAATTCAGTTCTGATTCTTAATCTGAAAGTTTTTTCTGGCCTAGCAACCAGTCCTTAGTATTTGAAATATCTTAAAAGCTATTTACTGCAATTCTTAAAAGCCAATTAAATATTCTCCCGTTGGCTCATCTGCGGAGTTCATATGCACCTCAAAGAAATACTGGGTGAGTAATAATTTTATGAAAAAAGTGGCTTTCTAAGCAGCTGGAAAATTGCAAGCAGCCACTGGGAGAAAGTTAACACCTGCGGTAATGAAGGAGATAAAGGCATCTTTCAGTTCTTCAAATTCATTTTATTTTACTTTTTGTTTTTTGTAAGACAGTGTCTCATTAGGAAGTTCTCATGGGCCTTGAACTCACTGTGTAGCCAAGGCTGGCCTTGAACTCTAGCCTGGGCTCCCGCCTCAGCCTCTCAAGTGCTGGGATTATAGGAAACGTCATCGCGTCTCGCTTTATGAATTTTAATATGCGCTCTTTATCATGTGTTGGTACTGAACAAACTGGGGAGAATGTCAGGTAATCAGTAGGATGTTTTGAAAGCTAAAAACTAGTTTTTCAATCACAGCCACTTCAACCTTGATTTGGTATTGAGCATCTAAACTCATGTTAGAATTTCCAAAATATTTTCTTCATCCTGTGGGAAACACTATACAACATGGTCATTTCTTGAAGACTGAAGTTACCTGCATATCATATCAACAACCATAAATTTTTAGGCAAACAACTTTATAGAGCAAATTTTCTTGCTTTAAAAAATAACTTATAAGGCACTTTTTAAAGAAAAAAGACTGAAAACTACACAATGAAAGATATTATTATTATTACTACTACTACTACTACTACTACTACTACTACTACTATAATTGTCATTTTGAGAGAGGGTCTCATTTTGCAGCTCAGGGTGACATTGAACTTGAAACAGCCAGATTACTTCCACATCAGACTGAAAATTAGAGAAAAACAGAGTTTATTAATAAAGCTAGTTATTGAACCCTTCCTGGTTGCAGATATTTAATGTATGAGAGGAGTGAGGCATCTCAAAGCAGGATCATGTAAAGCCGGCTCTGCCCTAGTATCTCTTATCCATAAGGTGGATTAAAGGCTAAACTAGAGCTTCTTTGGCTAGGATAAAATTAATCCAATTGAGAGGTGCCATCCCCTACAAACTCCCTTTTTAGACCAAGCTGGTTTTGAACTCACAATGAGCCTCGTGCCTGCACACCCGGCTGTTGAGAGGCACTTGTTGCAAGGAAATGGGAAATGTTGGCTGGAAACAGGACCAGATTGCAATCTGATATAGTAGAAGAGACAGATCAGACAACATTATTTTGAAGCCAGTTGTGGAGAACCAGGTCTTTAGTCCCAGTCCTTGGGGAGGGTGAGAGGCAAAAGACCAGAAATAGAGTCCTGCATGGGGAACTTAAGAGAGTCTTTGTCTCATAATTTCAAAAACTGTATTATATAATTTCTTTTTAAGGCTACAAATGTGGCTTAGTGGCTACTGGGCTACAGGGTGGATATGTGATTACTATATGGCTACTGAGTTGGAACCCGCAGTACGCCAAAAATGTATATATTTTGACAATTGTCACTATCTTTAACTTTATGCAGAGATAACTCATGTAATACCTGACCACTCATACTCACAAGTCAATTCAATTTTTGTTTTATTTTTAAAAAAGAATACAAAACCATGAAAAATAGAAACAACAGAGAATTTCACTAAACAAAAGAGATTTGATAATGTTTGTGGTATTGTATAATGTTGTATCTGAATTAATTATGCAGATTAACAGATGTAAGCATGCAAAATTGGTCAAAAGAAAAAGTTATAAGAAATTAGAAAGGAAAGAAAAAACTTGAGCATTATTTGCTCTTTTCAGTACACTAGCAGAAATCAGCAACACGATTATGCAAGCAATCCTGTATCTATACATAAATCAATCTCTTCCTTCTTTCTTTGGTCCTTTTCCTCATGTCTGTCCCCCCCTCTTTAAGCAGTTTCTTTCCCTTTCACTGTATCTGGTGTAACTTTCAGATTTAATTTTCTCTCTCAGGATCTTACTCTAGCAAGACAATCTAATCTGATGTTTGCACATGTGGGTCTGATTTATTAACATCTTCCACCAAAGCCAAACATTTGTTACAGTGAATGAATCTACATTGATGCCTCATTGTCACCTAGTGTTGATATTTTGTATTAGAGTTCACTTGGGATGTTGTATTCTATAAATTTCAACTAATGTGTAATAATGTATTTTTATTATGACATCAATATAAGATAATTTCATTTCCTAAAAACTGATTTGTATTTTTATTGATTCTTTTTGTGTTCTCCTTGTTCTTAATGAATTAATTTTTGGGTTTTCCATACATTTGCCTTTTCTAGAACATCATATGATTGAAGTTATGTAATATTATCTTTTCCACACTGGCCTGTTTCACTTAGAACTACGCATTTAATCCAAGACTTTTGATCACTCCATAGCTCATATCTTATTGTTGAATGTTTAATTTTCTGGACAATTTGCTTTATTTGTGTATTAACTTGTTTATCACTTTTGGAAAATTGTGAATTTAACCTGCTACAAATATCTGTGTGCAGGTTTGTATGTGAGGATACTCTTTTGGTTCTTTTGAGTAATGCTTAGTAACATTGGTAGATTACAGAAATCTGACCAACTGACTTTAAAAGTTGTATTCCTACCAACAAGCAATAAGAGGTCCTGTCCCTCCAATTTTTGCCAATATTTACTGGTATAGGGTCCTGAGTATGGGGTACAACAACAGTGTATTGATAGATCATTATTATTTACATTTATCATTCTTTAATGTCACATTATGTGTAGCATTCTTTCTATTTTAATAATTAAGTTTATTGGTACATTTTATTTATTTTTTTTATTTTATTTTTTTCGGAACCAGGGATTGAACTCAGGCCCTTGCACTTGCCAGAGGAGCGCTTATGCTACTGAGCCATCTCCCCGACCCCTATTGGTACATTTTAGTTGTGCACAATGATCACATTCACGATACAAAATTTGTACTTGTACGTGATATAATCTGACTTTTTTTTCTCATTTCCTTACCCTTCCTTTAACCCCTCTTCCCCTTCATATTTACAAAAACTTTGTTCCCATTTGTCTTTCTTTTCTCATTTTCATGCTTTTCTCTCCTTTCCTTTTCCCTTCTCCCCTCCAGAATTCTCCTTTCAATTTCACAATATCGATGATATATATTGGTCCTTACTTATACTTTCTGTTTCTAGCACCAGCTTCTTTAAATATAGAAGTGTGTGTGTGTGTGTGTGTGTGTGTGTGTGTGTGTATCACTATAATAAGATGCTCTTAATTTTCAGTAAGAAACCCAGAAAGGGAATAGGTGGGTCAAATGGAGCACCTAGGTCTAGTTTTTTTTTTTTTGAGAAATCTCCAGATTTCCAGGGATTGCAGAAGTCTACATTCTCACTGAAATGCCAAGACTTTCCATGTCAGACTGAAAATTGACAAATTATGGAGTTTATTAAGAAAGCTGGTGATCCTTACAGATCAGAAAAAAATGTCTGGCCTCATTCTTTGTCTCTGTGCAAATACTTACACATTATCAATGGTGAAGAAGGATAAATTAGAACTTCGTTTGCTAGGAATGAAATTAACCAATTGAGAACAGCCATCCGCCATTCCACCAGCAGTTATAGAAGGGCTCCTTTTCCTCAGCCCTGCCAGCATTTGTTATTGGCTATTTTTTTTGTAGCAGCCATTGTTTTAGGTGATCTATATGTTCAGAGTTGTTTTAATTTGCATTTCCAGAATTACCAGTAACATTGAACATTTTTATTTACTTATTTGCCTTCTTATAAGATATGTGTACTTAAGATGCCTATTTTTTGGTTTAGGTATTTAAATTTGTGTGCTCTGCTTTTTGATTTGTTTATATATTCTAGATAGTAGTCCTTTATGTGAGGAACCACTGGAAAAAATATTTTCCTACATTGTGGATTGTCACTTCACTCTGTTGATAGTTTCTCTTGCTGTTCAAAAGCTTTTTAATAAGAGTACCAAGTTGTTGATATTTTGTGATAGTTGTTGTATGAGTGGTGTTTTACTCATAAAATCATTGTCTATACAAATCTCATCAAGAATTCTACCAATTCTACCAATTCTCATCAGATTTAATTTTTCTATTTTAGTGTTTAGATCTTTGATCTATTTTCATTTTAGTTCAGCTTATGGTGAAAGATATGGGTCAACATTAATTTTATTTTATTTTATTTTACTTTGTCTTTTTTAAGACAGGGTTTCACTATGAATTTTAGGCTGGCCTTGAATTCACTTTAGCCTGAAACTCACAGCTATCCTCTTGCCTCAGGGATCCTGAGTGCTGGAGTTACAGTCATTTGCCACCACACTTGGCCTAAATACTTTTCTATAAGATAAGATCCCAGTTGTTGTCTTGTGGTATTTCTTCTGTTACTAGAATTTTGTTCATAGAGCTTTGCTTACACTAAAGTCTTCAAGAGTTTTATGTACTATATCTTCTAGTATACTTAGTGGTCCAGTGTTGATATATATATCTTTGATCTATTTCAATTTTAGTTTACTGCATGGTGAAATATATGAATCTAGTTTTAATCTTTGGCATGTGTAAAGCCAGATTTTCCAGCACAATTTATGAAAGAGGCTGTCTTTCTGCTAGTGCAGGAGTTTGGTAAAAATTTTATCAAAGATAAGGTTAACAGGTACGTCTGGATTTGTGGTGGTATCTTTTCATCTGTTCCTTTGATCATTGGGTCCATTTATTTTGTCAATATCATACTGTTTTCATCAAAATAATTTTGTTGTTTAATTTTAAGTCAGGAATTATGATGTCTTTATTATTCACAATTGCCCTTTCAAGGGCCAGCCAAATCGCTCAGTAGCTTAAAACACTTGTAAGCAGGTGCAAGGACAAAGGGTTTGACCTCTAGACCTGCTGTGCAGGCCCTGCCCACAGGGCACACTAAAATGGCAATTGAGATTGAGTGTGGTGGCACATGCCTGTAACCCCAGCTCTTGGGAGGCTGTAAACAAGAGAATCACTACAAGTTTGATCTAGCAGTGAGACCCTGAATACCCTATAGATCCTCCCCGCCCAAAAAAACCAAACAAACAGAATTTCCCTTTGTATTCTAAGTTGATTGTGTTCCAAATAAATTTTAGGATTGCTTATCTAATTCTCTGAGATATGATGATGAAATTTTCATTAGGACTGCATTAAATTTGTAAAACAATCTTGGAAGTACGGCCATATTTACTGCATTGGGCCAGGGAGAAGGCTTGGTAGAATAAGCACTTCCCTGGTAAGTGCAAGGGCCTGAGTTCAATCCCTGGTTTCATAAAAAAAAGGGGGGAGGGGAAAGACCTCTATACTGTATTGATTTTTTCCTTCCTGAAAGCAAGGGATACTTTTCCATTTTGTTATTATTTTCAATATCTGTTTGCAGAGTGCTTTAATTATCAATATTGAGGTCTTTACTTTCTTCATTAGATTGATCACTTTTAATGAATGTTACTGTGTAAGAACAGTAGCTGTAGTAGTAGCAGTAGTAACTAATAATAATAATAATAATAATAATAATAAATCATACATAGTAAATAAGCCCTCAGTTTGGTAATTTTGCTCTAAGAGGAAAAATTTTAAAGAGGGTAGGGGTAAGATGGAGAATGAGAAGAGGAGGAGATATTAGATGCATACCTGGAGGACAAAGGACATGAAATTTTTGGAAACTAAGAAGACAGGAAGGTAAGAGAGAAAGAAGAAATAAAAACAAAAACAGAACAACAACTAAACTGGTAGCCATTTTTACATTCATATAAAAACAAGAACTGACAATGAAGAAAACAAAAACAAGAAAAGAGTGATAAAAAAAAAAAAAAGAAAAAAGGCAAAGTAAAAATGGAAGTCCACTTCAAGGTATGTCTCTGCTGTCACTGGTAGATAATGTGGGCAGACAGAATCCAAACTAATATTGATCAATCCAAGGAAGCCAGCACTAATTTTATGAAAGGGTATTGGATAATCCCAACTAGCTTGCACTTCATTTCCGGTCCAGTTCAGAATGTTTTCTGGACATGAATATGGAACTAGATCCATTCAGCCCTCAGCAGTCCCCGTGCCTCCTGAGCGGTGCGACTCATTCCGGAGCTGCTAGATGGTTCCATTACTTTCTCTGAGTTTAGAGCTCAGTTGGCCCTTTTCCAAGACAGCTGGTGGACAACCATCCTCTCCTGTGGGGTATCTGAACCCAAAGATCTCACCAGGCACTGCAGTCTACATCATCCACCTTTCCATTCCCCTGGTGTGTTTCTCTGTGGAGGCCTCAGTGCTTGCCAGTAGTCGTTGTGCAGTGAGTCCAGGCTCAGGCAGAAAGTGATGCCTGCCACCTCTTTCTTCATTGAATTTTCTCTCTTCAGTCTCTCCTTCAGCTTCGATTCTTACTCAGATCCTGCTTCCTGGAGACCAGCTTCCCTCCTTCTTTTCCTCACATTGCCACAGTCCAGTGTCTCATCGCAGTTTTTCCTTCCCACTGACTGATTTCTTTCTCTTTCACAGTATCTATTGTACCCTTTAGATTTTTATTACTCTCTCAGGAGAGAACAATTTTTTTTGTACTAGGGATTGAACTCAGGACTCTGCACTTGCCAGGCAGGTGCTTATTCTACTGAGCTATCTCCCCTCTTTTTTCCATCATTTTTTAATCAGGTAAGAACAAATATTGAAATGCCTTACCTTCTAAGTAGTATTTTTATACCTATTTCTCAATGTGTAGCTGTCATTTCAGATATCTTTCTCAAAAAGCCATATGATGTTATAGAAAATTTATGATAAAGGGGAACTCCTTTCCTTGTGAGATGAAAGGAAGGCCAGACTACGTAGTCCTTTGTTTAAAAATGTATTTGGTTTTTGCAGGGTCTCACTACACAACTCAGACTCTTGGCAACCCTCCTGCTCTCAACCTCTCCAGAGGTGGGATTACAGAAATGTACCACTAGCCCAGACTCTGGCTGGCTCAATCTGCTTTTGGGGCAGGGATGGTGTGCCACGTGACACCAGGCATTGAATCGCAGCCCCTGAGCTTGCCTAAGCTTGCCTAAGCAGATGTTTTAGTCCCTTGAGCTAACTCGCTGGCCCCAGACTGTGTAGACTTATCTATGATTATTTAGTTTCTCTTTTTTCATTTCATCAAAATTCTATAATTTCCTTCCTTAAAAACTTCTACTTATATATTTCATTTCAGGTACAGTCTGAAGTAAATGATATTGTGTATTTAAATCTGCACTACACTAGTTTATTACTAGCGCTTGGAGAAACAATTAACTTTTTCGTACTAATTTTATTCCTGGAAATTTGCTATGACCTTACAATAATTCCACAAAATTTTATTTATTATGCTTTTCTAGATAGAAAACCATGACATTCACGAACAGAGATAGTATTAAAATGTGTTGTTAGTCCTTATACCTTTTATTTTTCATTCTTATTGTATTGATTAAGACTTCCAATATGGTATTGAAAGGCCACCTAAGAGGACACATCTTCACTATGTTTCTGATCTTAGTGAGAAAATTTAGTTTCACTCCATTGGGTTTGGTAGTAATAGCATTTCTATAGTTATGTTTATCAGGTTTAGGAAGTTTCTGTACTCTCGGTAACTGCTTTTAATTTAAAAAGTTGAATATTTTAGTAAATCCTTCTTAATTAGCTATTGATATCATCATATGAGTTTTTGTTTTTGTTTGGTTGATGTAGGGCTCACAACCATTGGTTTTTGAATGCTGACTTGAAAATATTGTTTCCATGGCATAATGAATACCTCCCTTGGATATGCACTTTATACAATTCATGAAAGCATATCTTTAAAGCATTTTCACTTTAAATGTACAGTTGTACGTAACTTGTTAAATTTTTGAAGATGTTTGCATTGATTTATGACACATACTAGCCTTTAGTTTTATCTTCTTATAATGTCTTTGCTTTCAATATTACTACAAAACTGGAAAAATAAAATGAGTTGTTTCTACTTTCCTCAACTCTCTAGAAGGTATGGCAGTGAATTGAATTAATTTTTCCCTAAATGTTCTTCAGAATACACTAACATTTTTTATTAATCACTATGATCGAAAGAAATAGATTTAGTGTCTAAAAGAGAACTCAGTGGACTAAGTGCTTGCTTAGGTAAGTAGAAGTGTCAGGATTCAATCCCTGGCACCCCATGCCATGCTGGCCCCACCCCCAAAGTGCTAAGTCAGCGATGGAGTCTGGGCCTGGTGGTGCAATCTTTTAATCCCAGAACTAGGAAGGCAGAAAACAGGAGGATTTCTATAAGTTTGAGCTGTGTAGTGAGACCCTGCACAAAAAAACCCGAAAAATCAGAGTTAATATAAGATATATATATTTTTTTCTTTTTGTAAATAATTTTATTGAGAAACAAATAGCAATGAGACAGTTTCAAAACAATTAGGAGAACAGTTTCAATAATTAATGCATCGCATATTGTGTCTTCTTAGTGGTTATTCATAGTACAAGATGCAGATAAGATATATGTATGCAAATATATAATATGTAAAACCACATATATGTATCTAGACATATATGCATATAGATATATTTTGATAGATAGCTAGATTTAGAAAATAAGCTTACAGTGACTACCTACAGAGTCAGATGTGGAAGACTGCAGAAAGTCTTTTTGTGTGCTTGAGATTTAAAAGGATCCAGTCAAAAGTCAAAGGCCTGGATGTCATTGTAGATTCTCTTATGAGTCCTTACAGGGTAGACAAAGGGTCCTAAAGCAGAAGCCAAAGGTTCTAGGCTGAAAGGTGGAAGAGTTTGTTCTGCTTGACTGTAGCCTGTACTTCCATCCTGGAGATGGAAATCCAAAGCAGACGATAAAAGATCAGAGCTCATCAATGAAACATCAGGGAGCTTTCTTATGCTTCCCACTTTTTACTCCATTCAAGCCACAAGGCTATTGCTTAATGGTGGGTCTTCCCTCTTCATGAATTCCACTCAGTCACATGGAGAACTATGATAAGACAATTGTTTGCAAATTGGTAACTCAGATTGGCTCAATGATTCAGATTGTTTCCAACTCTCAACACAAATTTCATTTAATGTGTGAGATTTATTGAGATTGCCTGGTCTTTTCTTATGAGAAAAATTTATGTCAATAATAAGTATTATACAATTAACATTGAATGATGTAAATTCAATGACAACTTGCGAATCATCTTTACTGCTCTAGGATATTGTTCATCGTGTCAACTTGAGAGCTTTAGAGAGTTAACTAATAGACTCATCAGGGGGTCAAGGTCTTTATTTTTATTCATCCTGAGCCTGTGTTAAAGGAAGGCATGGAGATAGTGTGGGTGTAATATGCTACCCCACCTCAGGGCAGGCAGGCTACATAAAATAAGAGAAATGAGGAAGGGCTGATTGCTGGTTGTTCTAAGGAACTGGTCTTTGCCTTCAGCTTGGTCATCATCTCCTGGCTTCTGGTGCAGACTCTTTGGCTTTTGCCTGGGAATCCAGTATTCCTGTGTAGTGCTTTGGCCTTTATCATGGACTCTTCCATGTTCCATCATTTGCATAGACATTGCAGTGAATTCCAGAGCTTTAGCTTCCAGTGTGCATGAGGGGTCAAAAGAGAGTCCAATTAAAGGAGGATAATTTAAGTTCACTTAAACTATAAATAAACTCACTCACTTTCAAATAGCTAACAATAAACCAACCTACAAAAAAAAAAACAAAAAAAAAAAAAAACAGGGTCATGGGCTGTAAAATATCTCAGTGGACTAAAGCACCTGTGTAGGCAAGCTTAGGGACTATAGTTCTATCCTGTCACCACATGTGGCTTCAGCCCCACCCCCAGGGTGGGCTGCACCAGTCAAAGTCCAGGCACAGTAGCACACGCCTTAATCCCAGCACTGGGGAGGCTGAAAGCAAGAGAATCACCAGGTGCCTGAGGTGTGCAGTGAGACCCTAACTACCGAATACATTTTTTTAAAAAAGGGTCATAAATTAGGTGAAAATAGGACAATTTGTGGATTAGGGCAAACATTAAACCACATTGACCCATGACAAGCAGATAATCAGCAGTGTCTGGGAAATGTAAACCTTTTGGCAATAGTGTGACACTCTTATAAAATTCCTGAAAATGAGGTAATGCAGTTATTATGGAAATCTGAAAAAGTATATAACTTGAAAACAAAGTTCAGGTGGATACTGATATTTTGGGAGTCCTCACCCAAAAGTCAGGACATAGGTCAGTTGTGAGCTCACAAGGAAAGCTATCTTGTTCCTCCACACTTGTTTCTTTGGCGTGGGCTTTGTTTTCACCTGCTTTCATCTGCTGCTACATTCAGACGCTCTGCACAATTTCTCATCTTTGTGGTTTTCTTTGGAAGTGTCTACAGGGTGTTCAGGGTCTCATTACTAGATTGGACTCAGTAGTGATCTGCCTGTTTAAAGGCTCCCAAGAGCTGCGATTACAGGTGCGCTCCACCGCGTCCAATCTCAGTTGTCATCTCAGTGCGCCCCAAGGGCGGGACCAGCATGGCAGGCCAGGGGAACAATTCCTCATCTCACTCTGTGGCTGACTGTTGTATGCTAAACTTGTGATAGCTTATACACTTGTATAGCCTGTGGTATATGTTTCTCTACTAAACCCTGACTGATACAGCATGTAGAGCTAAATCCTTATGATATAATCACGCTTTATTTTTGTTTGAGAGAATATGTGCTTCATACCTCTTTGGAGATGGTTGGGGTATGTCAACAGTCCAATGATTTTATTTTTTTTTTAATGTATTTAGTATCGGGTCTCACTACGTAGCTCTGACTCATGGCGATCCTTTTTTCAGCCTCCTGAACCCTGGGATTATAGGCATGCAACACCATGCCCCGACTTGGTCACTGGAACAGTGCACCCTGGGGGCAGAGCTGGTGTGGCGTGCAGCACTGGGGATTGAACCCCAGCCCCTGCGCTTGCCTAAGCAGGCACTTAGTCCACTGAGCTATCTTGCTGCCCGCAGTAGTATCAATACTATCTGACCAAGCTGCCATGCACCCCAAGTAATGGTGAAAATGATCCCAAAATAAAATATAAGATAATACAAATGGGCATGTCAACTTGCTTGTTTTCATTTTCTTTTCTTTTCTTTTCTTTTCTCTTTCATGGCAGGCTCGGCCTTCCTTGGGGGTGGGGCTGGCGTGACACGTGGTGCTGGGGACCCAACTTTAGTCCCTGCGCTTTGCCTAAGCTTGCCTAAGAAGGCGCTTTAGACTGCTAAACTATCTCATTGGCCCTGTTTTCATTTTCTCTGAGATAATAATCTCATGCATTCTGCTCTCAACTAAATGGTAACAGTTATCTATTTCATCCACATTTATGGTTTTCTAGTCTGGGACAGTTAGTATAAGAACACGTAGCACTTTTTAAATTGAGTAATTGCTTTCTTTAGTTACTGCTCTCTTATATAAGACTATTTTACATCTTTTAGAAAGACATAATCACATCCCTTTAAGAACATTATTAGAATTTAATATTGAAAATGATCTTCATTCTCAAGAAAACTTGTTATATGTTATGAATTAAATAACAATGGAACTGAACATGCAAAGGTAGGCGTCTGTTTATAATTCTGTTCTTATTACTTTTACCTTAAACATGAAAAATAAGTCATTATGATTGATTCCTAAAGAATATTTTATTTTCAGAACTCCATTATTCTAAGAGACTATCATTTGACTCTATATTCGATATTTGACAGGGAATAAGAAAGGCAATTTATTTATGAATTCAATTCATTTATGGGTGCTACTTATTCATTTGAGTTATTTGAAATTGAAGACCAATGTTTTCCATCATCCTTAAAATTTCTATTCATTTGTCACTATATCTGAACACATGTATCACCACGTAGTGATGACAGCCATGAACTTTAAGTCAGAAACATTAATATTAGGGTTAGAGTTATTTAATGAATCATTGTGTGACTTAGCAAAATCTCTCAATCTTTCTAAGTGATAATATAATACATATATATGCATATATGACTGATAATATTTACTCAAGATAATTCAAAAACCATAGTTAAATATGCATATACTTTGTCAATTTTCAACTAAGCAAAATTTTTAAATGACTGATGGTCATATAAATTTAACAAAAAATTCAGCTCTAGAAGAAGACATGAAACAAGCAGTAATTCTTATGATTTTCATATTATTAAAAATAAAAACTACTGTTTAATATTATCGAGTACAGGAGAATTAAAGATGATAAAGAACACTGGCATTTCTGAACATGTATATGCATTCTCCTAAACATATGCGTGTTAAAAATAAGCACATGAACAAAAACCAAATAGACAGAGAAAATTTTGCTTCTTATTACTAACAATTTAATACTATATAATCTGTTGAAATAAGAAGATGGCATCAAGAGAAAGAAATGAACGTATTTAGGAAAATGTCCAATATTTTCACAGTGAAATTTTGTAAAATTTGTGAAGTTACAAAGATTATCACAATTACAGAAAAAGCAGCAAAGTCTGTGCAAGCATATACCAGTAGCTCTGGTGTTTGAATTCAGTCCTGACCTTGCCTTTTAGACATAAAACCCATTGCCAGAGATGAGGAAATTGTCAAGATTTTAGATCACTTTAATTCTGTTTTTAATATACATTTTTCTATTTTTTAAGGAGGAGTCAAAATAGTATTAAAACAGAAAAAAGTTAGAATTGATAAAGAATTTCACTAAACCAGGTAAGATGAATTTCACGGTATTTGTTGTAATGCATAGTATTGTCATCATCTAATTTTTTTGATGTAAAGTTTCTTTTCTACCCATTGGATGTGACTTGAGTTTTTGTTAGCTGAGGAAACAATTATTGCATTCATACAGTACCAGAAAGCATCTGATGTAGTATTTATGAATACATAGTATGAGGAAATATTTTTACAATGAAATAATTTTATTATGAATCTATAGATATTCTTCAACTGAGCATTCAATATTAGATGCTTAAATGTGCACTGCTATTTCTTTAGGCCTTATACTAATGTATCAGACAGTGGAACATCATGTGACCTAGGTAACAACACCTGCTGACCAGCTCTGACTGTTCACAGTTAATGAGAGTTATTTTGGAAACTGTCTGAAATTCTGCCAATTTGAAAGTGTACTTCGCTTCACACATGCTGTTAAATTAATGGAAGAAAGGAGTAAAGCACAACTAATCATGACAGGCTGATAGAGTCCATCACTATGAACTTGACAGTGGTCTACTTAGCAAGATCTTCCTGGTCTCAAACTAAAAGCAATTATAAAAAATATCTTTAAAGATAAGTGTCATTTGACAATTGTATATAATGTGAAGAATAACTTGCTTTAAGTTTAATGTCAATAAAATAATTTGAATATCATATCATTTCCCAGGAAATATTTATTTTACCTTTTATTTTGGTCAGTCTATAACATGATTTTCTAATCTTTTCTGTACATAAAATCTTTAACAAGTCAACTATGATTAGATGAATGTAATAAGTTCATCACTATGTGATGCACTGAGATATTCTGTTAACTTCAACATATTTTTATTTTCCAGTAAAAAATGAAATTATTGAGCATGTATAAAATTATATGAGTCCCTATTTAATAATTATTAGCCTCAAGCAATAGGTGGTCAGTTGGAAGTGGAGGAGTTGTGTTTGGAAAAATGTATAGAAGGCCTTTCTTATTGTGGAAGGCTGTTTTTTTGCTCTCTTTCCTAGGCATCTCTGGCAATTTTTCTTTTGTGTCAACCTTTTTTTTTTCTTTTTTTTAACACATTCCAGTCTGACTGGACGTATTTGTTTGGGCTAAAAATTCCCAGGGTAAGGATTTCAGGTCCCCATGATCAGCAACTTAATGCTATACAGACCATTAATCCATAAAAGTAGTCAGCTAGCTGTGTAGCTAGAAATTGTCAGGATTCAGTGACTTGAATTTCGCTTTAGAGCTGGCTTATTAATCCGGCATTGTTTTATTGATCTTGTGGTTATACTTTTTTTCTGGAAATTCAAGGCCAACTTAAAGCAAGAGCTGTATTAATTAAGATTAATATCTTGCTATCTATCAGGATCAGTTAACTCACCTCAGGATTTACCTTAGAACCAAGTACAGCACTTCTTAGTTCTTCAGTCAGAGATCAGCCAGTTGGATGAGTCATGGACATCGGTTGGCCTAGTTGCTTTATGTGAAGGCTTTGGACACTTTTCTCACCTAGTAACTCTCCTTAGACACACTGTACACCACTAAACTCCTTCTGTGGCTTAGCAATCTCATTCATGAAAGCATTAAGGATTTTCCAAGCTAAAGGATGTTGCAGCAGAGGTTTTCTCTGGTCTGGCTCCTCATTGAAATCATAGGCTTAAGGGACGCATATCATAAAAAATAACATATTACTCTTAACAATCAAAAACTTTCAAGTCATACTATATTAACAAAAATAAGCATTATATTTATAAAACAGATTTTAATATCATTTTGATCAGCTGGCAACTTTGGTGTAAGTATATTAAAAAATTCTTCAAAATCCAAAAATGGAAAAAGATGCAAATCTTGTTGAATTAAAATAAAATTACTGCTTACTGATTGGAAAGGCAGACAGACAAACAAACATACAATTTACTTAGAAAATTCCATTGCATTCAAATATATTTTGCCATATTGACTTATAATAATTCTTTTACAATTTTAGATGTTATATAATGTTAATAAAGAAACTTGTCACAATCATTTGTAGGTGCATTAGCAGAGATCTCATTCAAGAAAAATTTGGAAAGAATAACGACTTTTGTCTGTAATTAATATATATTTTTGAATTTTATTTTGTCTTAAGAATGCTGGTATGTCCTGTTTCTTTCTTCAAGTAGCTTCCAGCTTCGCTATCTCCATGCACTCTGGCACCTATTCAGACTTTTTCTTATAACATAATTTGGGTCAATACTACCACTTATGTAGACCCCCTTTGGCTAGTACCTTTGCTGCATCTTTTCCCGAGGCTCTGCCCTACACTCTGTCTCCTGGGTTGCTATGATTGTGCCCAACTGTTCCCTGCCAGCGGCTTGCACTGCATCCATTTGTGATGTACAAATGCTGCAACTGAGTGTGCAAAAAGAAAAGGTGGACCCTGGTGCTCTGCAGGCTCACTGAGGCTCAACAAGTTGGCCCATGACCATTCACTGCCTCCACAAAGAAGGTGCAGTTTCCAAGTGCCCTGAGCCAGGGCTTGGAGCCTGTGCTCCCTGCTGGGGCTGACCTGACCAGGCAGACATTAAGTTGCCCCTCCTCCCTTGTCTCAGCCAGGTTCCAGGCTCAGTGGAGCAGCTCTTCAGTTCCTGCCTTATGCTGCTGTCTTGCATGCATCAGCTCTGCTTGCTCTCCACCACCCTCACTCACAGAAGACTCTGAGAAGTGGCAAGAGCAGCAGAAACAGCAATTCCTTCCCATTGCATACACTTGTAGAAGTCTGTAGGGGTCTAGACAAATTTGTGCTGGTTTACTTTATCCTAGACTTTCTCTAAGCTGCTTTCCTGTCTTCTTCCAAATATGTAAATGTATATAGTTCCTTCTGCAATCCAAAGAGAGATTCCTTGAACAAACTCAGCAAATTTAGTGAGCTGTGCGGTCTTCACAGGGGTCGCTCTAACCTTAAACAAAGCTTTGAGCATTTAAAAATGTTAAGAACGATCTTTAGATCCCGAATTCCCCATTGTCTTATATGCACTGATTAGATTACTCAGTGCACTCCGGACCTTAGTCCTGGTGTGAGTGCTCACAGAGTCCTTGTCTCTACTTAGTGAATCTTCCCATGCACAGGCCCCACCTAGATGCCACTTGTTGTAATCTGTGCAGGCAGCAGGGTCCTGAGAGGAGAGTTAAGAAAATGAGATAAAAAAGATGCCAGAAAGAAGTTGGCACTAGATGGAGTTGGCGACGGCCCAGCAGGGTATGCATCTTTATATACAGCAAAAAGGTAGGACGCTCATGACAGAGTTAAGAGGTCTCAGTGCTTTGCTGAGAGGACTGAAAGTGAAACACTCTCAAAGCTATCTGTGCTGCAGCTAATGGGGAGGAACACCCAGGCCAGACACCTGCAGCACTGGCCTTGCCCTCATCCCAACAACTTGCTTGCGTGGTTCATTGGTGGCACTTCCTGTGCTTCCTTGCTCTAGTCCCCAATGTGTGGTCAATCTCCAGTTTAGCCACTGTCCACAATGAAATAACCATGGAAAAACTTATTTTTTAAAAACAATAAATTTGGAAAATGACACCAATGTTGATTAAGTCACCCATTAAATATATTTATTAAATGATTTTTTTTTTTACTATGGTTAAGCTATGAAGAGAATTATCAACTACGTTTAGTCATTGTTCATCCAAAAATTCAATGATGAATTTAAAAATTGTCTCTCCAGAACTAACACTAGAAAAAGTTTTATGAGAAATTAGTTTTATTTGAATCTCACTTTCATTACTATTTTTAATGTGCAAACAAAGTAAAATGCTGAGGAAAAGGAATTTTTATAGTAGCTTTTCATTTATGATCCTTCTGTACGCAGAGAGTAGTTTATCACTTAAATTATTACAGGGTGGTAGAGGTGGAGAAACAAATTGCATCAATGAATAAATCAACCCATTCTAGCAATAAATCAAAGCAAGCAAAAGTAAACATTCACCCAGCAAAAAGAAATTTGCAAAGAATTCAAAAATAATTGCACTTTATTTTCCTTTTTTTTTTTTTTTTTTTGTATTTAGTACAGGGTCTACAGGGTCTCACTACGTAGATTGGACT
>NDGM011184382.1:0-13420 GCA_002564305.1 Octomys mimax | reverse complement strand
ACTTGATGCCCCTCCTAAGAAGGAACATCCTTATTATCAAGAATGTAATGTTTTCTTTTTCCTTCAAAAATAATGTGATTTGCTCTCTGCCCTCTCTCATATGAAGCAGCTCACTTTAATATAGGATGAGCTTCAGGTCAATGTGTTTAGCAGGAACAACTACCAGGAATAAAGACCAAAGGTCAGCCAGGAAGGCTAAGCATCTGGTGACCTTACACCTGGAGGGGCTGAAGCCAGATGTTTAGTGTTGTAACTAAAGGAGGGTGAAGGATTACAGCATGTCCACCTGCAGCATGGAATCAGGGGCCGCAGGAGAACAAACAAGACCCAAGAGCCCCCATGCAGCAGGGCGCCGTAGCAGCGAGCACGCTCTGCCTCAAACCCACTTCCTGCCCACACATCCTACAGCAGGTGCCGCACAGTCTTTGGGATCAGCCAAAGCTGGCGTGAGGACCGGGAGTTCACCAGGGAAAAAGAAAAGAATGCTCCTAATATAAACCACCTCAACAATAACAAAGCATTTCTAGAAACAAATGCTGGGCCCAAATGTAAGATCTAAGACCAGTATTCAAATACGAAATACTTGGGCTGGCTTCCTGCAGGCCCTCCTGGCATCTCTGCTACCCGGGCCTCCTGGCAGCTCTGCCACCCGTAGCTGAGCAAGTGCACAGAGCGAGAACGTGCTCCTCACCGAAATTGCACTCCTCTCCGAGCTCCCTGCCGAACTTGAGCATGGCTTCCGCGAGCAGCGCCTCCGCCTGCGGGTAGCCAGGCCCCTTCTCCTGGCCGCGGATCTTTGACATGGTGTTGATCATGCTGAGCTTAGCCCTGGATGCTGAAAGCAAAGAAAGATCAGACTTTCACAATTGGCATTCGATCCAGTGGGGGGCGCTAGATGGACAGCCCCACCTTAAACCTGTTCAACTAGGGAAAGCCACACCTTCACTGTCGTGGCTCCTGACAGTGCAGTATGCAGACACTAGTATACTTGCCACCCTAAAGTCTGCTTTCCCTCCAGATCATAAGAGGAACTGAAGGAAAAACTTCCCTGAGGCCGGATCAGGTACCACGTCCACTCTCCTTTCTCACCCTCTATTAATTGTTGCGGCCTCAACAGGGACTCCGGGGTGCTGAATGTCTCCAGGAGATCATTTGGCAAACTTACAAGTTATGTAATGACCTTTAAGTGTTACTTTAGCTTTCTATCCCCCTCCTAAGAGCCGGGGGACTTAAGTAAGGAATCAGTGGTGTATTTGTAGTGTGTTCATGTCATGTTCTACCTACACCGTGCATCAAATTGAATATTTTCAAATTATTTCTCCACTAAAATTACAACCATAAACAGATCCATGAAGAGCAAGAATGGTGCGGTCATTGATTACGAAGATTTGATTCTCTTGTACAAAATTACATTTGAAATGGTTCTGCACCTCAGAGATAGCATTTCGATTTCTTTTTTGCTTTAAGTTTTACAATGGAAGATGCCACAAAATAGCTACTGTTTAGTGGAAGAAACAGCCCTACTAATCACTTGGCAAGGCCTGTCACTGTGTTCTTCAGGCGTGCCGTGGGAGTCAGGGTCTCATGCCAGCCCAGGCTGTGTCCCTGGGATGAGGACCCCCACCTTCCAGGTCACAGATAAAGGCAGTTAGAAGTCACTGCTGAAATTTGACCTTGAATATACAGTTCAGATAGGCTTTTATTTAAATGTTGGTCCTCCGAGCTTCAACTGGAGGTAAGGAGAGTTAGAAGAGAGGCCTCCCCAACTCCACCAGGAGGAATTTAAAACAAGCAAGGCATCCAAGGGCCCAGGTTTCACAAAGCTTATAAGGAACTGAGGGGAAAGTCTATTGTAGGAGCAGCCAGAGCGAAGTCTAAATGCCAAGTGCCGTGGGGCACTTGGGCAACAGAGTCACAGAAATGTGGCACTGTCCAGCAGGTGGGGGTGGGATGCACAGAAGATTCCTGGTTGGAAGTACCACCAAGCGTAGGGCCACGTGGGGCAGACCAGCTGGGACAGCAGCGCTTGCAAAGCTAGTAGTGACCCAAGGAATATAAAATTCACCTTTTTCTTCATTTTCCAAATAAAATATATTATACATGTGAAATTTTAAAATTAAAACTGCTTCTTGTCATCATCCTTTTGTTTTCTTGTGGAACTTAGGGCTGAACCCAGAGATATCCTAAGCCTACGCCTTTAACTTTTTTTTATTATGTAGTTTTAAATTTTGAGGCGGGGTCTTACTAAGTTACCCAGGCTGGCTTTGAACTTGCAATCCTCCTGCCTCAGCCTCCCAGAGTGCTGGGATGGTAGCAGCGCGCACCACAACCCACTACATTCACACAATTTCAAGGAGACTCTGTCCTTAGAGCACACTGCAGACCTTCTGTGGTCAGCCACAGCCACGCACCAGGAGCGCGCAGGCCTGGCACACAGCACACACAGCACAGTGAGGGGCAGACGGCAGTGGCCAGCGAGGAAGACTGCTGTCATGGGTGTTGTGTGCAAGATGGCAACAGAAAGGTAAACATGGCACAAGCGTACATAACCCAACACCAGACAAGAAGAAGTGGGAGAAGGGCAGAATGGAAGGAAAGGAGAAACTAAATGGAGAAAAAGAAAAGTAACAACACCGCGCAGAGTGGCTAACCCTTCAAATATTGTTCTAACTACATTTTACATCCTAAAACTATACTCCCTTCATGAATACTGGCTCTCGAGATTTGTACTTCTATCTTTGTTCTGTTAAGAATGGTCTCCGTAAGCAATCTTAATCCATGCAATATATTACAGACGACTTTCAAATTCCTCATTTTAAATATTACCCAGGTAAAAAGAATTGTATTTCTCTATAATTTATTTAACAATTCTAGATATACTCTATATCTTCAAAAAATCTAAATTAGTAACTACATACTTGAAAATTTTGATATTTAAATTCTATCACAAACTCATTGTATTTTTACTAAGAAGCCTGGTTTAGGGAAACTTATTCTTGAAAAATGTCATCAGTTTTCTGCATTACTTGTCTGTAAATATTATGACAATTGTTTCAGAATGATTTTCTAAATAAGCATTTAAGAAATTGAGTAGCCTGGAAAATACAAATAGAGGGCATTCCGACTCCTAGCGCACGAGCTCAGCCTGAGCTGCCTCACTGAGCGGCCTCGACGGTGGAGACCTGAGCCCTTTCTCCTCTACAAGGATCCGATTCCTCTCCTGCAAACCATATTTTTCTTCACACAGCTTTGTTCTCTCCACTAAAATCTCTGAACATGCCCCATCTTCACTTTCCCACTATCACTGCCCTAGTTCGGTGGTTTATGGAAGAAACGGCTCCCGGCAACAATCTGTCCTGGGCCAGGAGAGCAGGACCCTGGTGGGCAATCTACGTGTCCTGCAGTGAGGAGTGCCATGGAGCTGTGCACACAGCAGGTGTCCAGCGTGTCTGCCGAAGGCATCAAGGCAGAGTCACTGCCCTCGATAGTAAGCAGGGCCACGGCATGCACAGAAAGGCTGGTCTCGTGCTTCATGCCCAGAATAGTTTCCTTTGGTTGAAAAATGACACTAAATGGGGGGGGGCAGATGGGCACTGGGGACGGAGCCACGTCCCCGCTGGCACTAGGGCTCCGTTGTGGTCACTGCCTGCCCTGTGAGGCACTCACGCATCAGTTACCACTAATGCCCCAGGGCCCCTGAAGGGTCCATCCATGAGTGGTTGTCCCCAGGTTGGCCCTGCTGTGAGATGTCAGAGCCTTTCGGGGCCTCAGGTGCCTGGGGGTGCCCTCTGAGACACCTCCCGAGCCTGCTGGCTATCTCTCTGCCCCAGTCTGAGATCTGGCCATGTGCTCCTATGCATGCTCCTACCACAAGGAGCTCTACCACACCCCCCACAGAGGACAATCCAGGGAGCCCTCAGTATTGGACCCTAAGACCCCAAAAGTTTTAGCTAAATAAGTCTCTCTTTGCTTCATAAGTAACACATCCAGAATTTAATGACAGCACTGCGGAGCTGACAAAACACCAGAGTGCTGCCCACTTATCCCCAAGCAACTGGCAGCCAGGTCTATAGCCTCTGGACAGAGAACTGAAGACCGCTCTCTGAGAACATACCTGGTGTGGGGGAAAGAGTTGGGCATGCTCCCTGCTGGGCAGAGTCGCAGCCCTGCTGACCACCTAGGCAGGAAGGTGCTCCAGCTAAGAAGCCCACCTACCCACAGTGGCCTTGCTGTCTTACATCTGAGTGGGACAGCATTGTCACCAGATGAACAATTGTAGGATGGGAAAATATCATTTAATACTCGGTATCTAAGATATTTTATTCGCAAAATAAATATAAAAAATATCTCAGGAACTTTAAATTTAAATTAAATTTTAAAAATCAACAAAATTAGACATGATAAAATGGTCAATCTTCCAGCCAGGGAGATAGCTCAGGGGCATAAGTGCCTGCCTGGCAAGTGCAAGATCCTGAGTTCAATCCCAAAAAAAAAAAAAAAAAAAAAATCTTCCAAAAGAGAAAAACAAAAAGAACAAAAGAAGTGTAAAAAATAGGAAAGTACAAAATCATGATTAATCTAGGAGACCTAGTAGCTGAACAATTAAATTTCAAGATAAAAAGAGGACAGAAATGGAAGGGAAATAAAAACATTGTGTGAATTCAAGAAAACCTTGCAGAACTAATGGACGATGCGTACAGGACGCAAAGGTCCAGGGAGGGCGCAGCACAACAGATCGAAGGCCCAGTCTGAGGATGACCAACGAAACTTCAGACACTGAAACAAAGGTCGTTCTGAAAGTTTTCAGAGAGGAAAAGCTGGCTTACATACAAAATAGCAAGGATCAGAAGGTCATGACCATGAGAAAAACAAAAGCAACAGTGATAAGCTTTCTAAAGAATCGGTGAAACACAACTTCAAGTTTCCTAGAAAAACAATCCGCCAACCTGTACTTACCCAGGTACAAAACGGAACCGTGGCGTTCCCCGACACAAGGGAGCGCTCAAGTTTTCTTTTCCTTCACAAGATGATTCAAGAGGACGTCTTAGAAACAAGTATAAATCAAGAGGGCTTAGACACGAATTCTACCAAATAGGAATCTAACGCAAGGAAGCAGGACAGAGGATCCCCACGAGGCCAGCCAAGGCAGCCCCCGAGATGGTCCTCCGCGCGCGAGCACCGCGGAGGTAACCGGGCAGGATCCTGCACCTGCGATTCAGGAACCCCCGGGGCTGTGCACCCCGCCAGGCAGGCAGGCCACTTCCGGTCTACCGTGCCCCGCGCCCCCGTGCCCCGGCTGCCTCTGCCCCCGGGTGCTGCTCTGTAACGCACCTTGTGGCTCTGTCCCGGCTCCGGGCTTCTCAGCATCACTGCCCTACCCAACCCCGTGCGATCCAGCCCATGTTCTGCGCCTGCCTCTGGGCACCCACCTGACAGGCACGGCCAATCCAGAGCGCTGCTCTGCCAGCAGCTGTTGACGATGAACACCCGGCACGTGCAAACGTATTCACAAGAGATTCACGTATGTGGCAGAAGGTGTGGGGAAGAAGTAGTGAAAGCACATGCACACAAAAATTGAGAAAATGGGAAGTAACGCTGTCTTAGTCACTTTCTTGTCACTGGGACAAAACAGCTGATGCTGCAACCCAGAGGAGGAGTGGTTTGCCTCAGCTCCTGGCTCTAGAGGTCCCTGTCACGGTGGACAGAAACAGGGCATGGAGCAAAGTGGCTCAGGTCACAGGAGCCCGGAGGTGGGCAGAGGAGGGTGGAGCCCGGAAGGTCAGTGCGCCCTTCCGAACCGTGCTCCCAGCGGCTGCTCTAAGGAGACCCACCTTCTCAATGTCTCAGCGCATCAGCTGCAGCACACCCACAGCTCAGTCCTACTCCAAGAGCCACCCCTATGAGCGCACGAGAACCTGGGGCACACTTCTGGTCTCAACAAGGGACGGCAAACCTTTTAGAGCTTTCCATGATAAGGAGCAGTCTGCTAGGGTATGTGGCATAGGTTCACCACCAGTGGTCTGAGTCTTACCAAAGACAAAGATCAATTCCAAGAAAAAAAAAAAAGATGTATAAGACAGGAAATATAATCGTATCATTTTCCATGTCTCAGATTCCAACATACTTTACATAAATGCACAAATTAAACTACCAAATTAAATAAAATGATCCTGTAAACACACTTGGAAAATGAGGTAACAGAAATATGTGGCACAATGAGAAGATGGAGAGCAAAAACTGTGATTTTTGAGACACGCTATTGACACAGAAGCAGACATGTGGGTCAGCAGAACAGAACAGAGGACCCCGGCATGTCCTCACACATTCAGCTGTCTGATCTCTGACAAAGGGCCCAAAACACACACTGAGATCCAACAGCCTATTCAGAATAGTGCTGGGGAAACTGGTCATTTATTTGCAGAAGATTGGAATTTGACCAGTATGTCTCCCAAGTACTGAATTAAAACAAAAATGGGTCAAAGATCAAAATATTAAGACAGAAACACTGAACCCACTGGAAGATAAACTATATAAAACACCTGAACTCACAGGCATAGTGAGCGTTTCCAGAGCAGAACTCTGACAAGCAAGCTCCACCTCCCCATGCGAAGGCCGAGAACTCATGGGCGAGCTGGGGAGCGCCACGCCTGCTGGTAAGGCAGAACGTGGCCCGCGTTCTGCCTGAAGCGCACCGTGTTAGCACCACAGAGAAGTGGACGACAATCCCACGTAACGAGGAGGGCTTTGGAACCAGTGTCTCCTGACCTCAGCTCTGTGGAAGAGGCCTGCAAAGGGAGACAGCTGCTTGCTACAGGCAATTGGAGAGCACGAGAGCCACACAGGAAGCAGACACACCCAGAGCTCGCGGGATGCACGGCCTCCAGAACGCTCCAACGTGGCTGGGGAGGGAAGAAATGCAGAACGTTCCAGATGGCGACTGCAGTGATGACTGGACAGACATATGCTCTATGACCCCATAATCCCACTTCTAGGTAGACATCCAACAGACACATGTGCATAACAACACACAAGAGAGTGCTATTCAAAATAGCTGGAGAATGGGAACATGTAAATGTCTGGCAAATGGAGAAATAAACTGTGCATCCTGCACAAGGGAGGTGCAGGCAGCCGTGGGGATGGCAGCTGCACAACAGTAGCGAAGAGAGTCAGACAGAAGAATCCAGACCATCCGAGTAGCTTTGTGACTCTAGTTCAGGAAACGCCTGAACGGACCCAAGCATACAGAGCTGGTGGCCAGCCCCCTCGCATCTGGAAGGGGGCGTCTGGGAGCCCAAGAGCACTGAGGCTCTGCAGTGCGCTGCCCCGGCGGGGTGCCAGCCAGCACGCGGTGTGCTTCTGCTCTGCACACGGCGCTTTCTGCATGCTAAAGGCAATTAAAACGGTCTAAGCCTGGACCCCGCTCCCAGAGTGGGATCTGGCGGGATGCAGTCTCTGACATCATGTTTTAAGTCCCGTAGGCCAGTGGTGGCAGACCTGTGGCACACATGTCGCCAGCACTGCCCCAGCTGATTCTAATATTGAGAGCACAGCACTCAGATCTCTAGGCCGCGCTTCAGTAACTGGGAAGTCTAACAGTGTATCATGTGTCATGCCCACTTGCTAAAGGTAGATGGGCTGCATCTGCAAGGATGAGCGCATGTAGTTCAGAGGTTAAATGCCTACCTAAATTCCTACAGTTACTATGAAGCAAAGACCAGGTTCAAGCTTAGAGGTCTGAGCTATTCCCAAATCTGTCTCATTCCCCAAAGGCTTAGAGCTGCAGATGAAAACCCCCAATTCTCTATAAGACTCAAAGAAAAACAATTATAACACTGTCTAAAGGCTTTTAGCAGTGACGTTCAACCTTGTGTATCTCGGGATTACTTAGAAATTTTCTTAATGGCTTCGATATGAGAACCCAATGACCTCCTTGATAATTCAGAACATCCACCAGGTCACTCCACAGGGTCATAAGCAACATGATCTTGGAAGCATGTAAGGCACCGGTAAAACTTTGGAACTGTTGGTGTCCAGATGGCACACTTCAAGCTGCAAATCTATGCAGCAAGCTCGCTCTCGAAGACAATGGAATTCCACTTCCTGGGCAAGCACTTGTTTGCCTGAGTTAGTAAGACAGAGACTGTCACCTGCGCCTCTCCGGCCCAGCCTTCGCCTGTGTTACAGACTCACCTCTCCTAACACTTGCTCGAGTACCCTGGGATGTTCAGGCATCTCAGATGTAGTCAAACTACCCAGACTTCCCACCGCCCCCCGCTCACTACTCCTGCAGTAATGCCAGTACTAATGGACACAGCTCCACCTGGTTTTCCAGTCCTTCATGTTCTGCATCTTAGTCATCCTTGATGTGGCCGTTGTCTCACACTCCATATGCAAGTAGTACCTTCTGTCCGCTCTACATTCAAAACACATCCCAGTCAGCTCTTCTTGCGCTGGTCCATCACCCTCAGTTAGAGGACCCCACCTGCTAACACTGTACTCTCATTCCCTATGGCCTCTTCTCCACACAGGACACAGCATGGTCCTACTTACTGTTAATCATGCAGCCACCTCCCCAACCCCTGCAGTGTGTTCTCACGTCCCTGAGTGTAGGCACCAAGTCCCAGCAAGGATGGCCAAGACTTCTGTGCCACTCCTTGCTTCCTGCCCCTCCTGCGAGGGCTCTCTGCTGTCCTCTGAACACACCCAGACAACCACCTTCCTAAACCCAGCCCCTTCTACCTCCCTGACTTTCCATATTTCTTCCCTGCACTAATGACTGCTTCACATGAAGTTGATTCACTGTTAAACTCGCTCCATGAGCGCAGGACTTCGTTTCACTCACTGATGCCTGCCTGTGGCTTACATACTGCCTCAGAATAAGCTTGGCAGGGGACTGAAAGACTTGAGTGGGCCTCCTCATTCCCAGATGAAGAAACCCGAAGGTATTATTGCAAGAATCAGCAATGATGTTTGCAGAGTGTGAAACTGTGTGTGCCCTTACAGAAATACTTATTATAATAAATGATACACATATACAATACATTCTTTGGGATATTCAGGTAGGTTAACAAAGCGGTATACTGAAAAGACTAAGACTGACATCCCCTGATGATCAGGGACAAAAGCGTGTTCATAGATTCAGTGGGTTTAGATTAAATATCTAATATGCCTTTTATAACACTGAGGATGAGAAGAGAACCTAATCTAGAACAAAGTAATAGAAATAATAAATGATTAATGTAAAAGGGTAACAAGGCTGCAGTAGATAAAACTGTGCTCGCTCAGTATTTATTTACTGATCTCTAATTCCCAATGCGATTGAAAATAGAGTTTAAGAAGTAACTAAGGTTAAATAAGGTCATCATGTTATGCCCTAATTAAGCAGCAATAGTGGCCCTACAGGAGGGACGATGGAGATCGCTCTCCACACAGGAACCAATAAAATCTATATGAAGATCAGGGAGAAAGTCAATTTCTGCAAGTCAAAACGAGGGCCCTCACGAGGAATCAAACTGTCCAGATATCAGCTTGATTCCTCCCAGCCTCAAGAACTAGAGACCATGCATTTCTGTTGCTTAATCTTATGGTATTAGCTACACCAGCAAAAGTTGATTAAAATCAGATTTTAATTATCTGGTGAGGGGAGTACATAAAATTGGGGAGATACTATTCACCTCACTTTGCTGTCTTTTCATATCTTATTTTTAATGAAGTTCTATCAAAGGTAAATTTTATGAACCAGGTAAATTCTTACATTCTTGAGAAAAATCACTAATTATTTTTTATTTTATATGTATTTCTGAAGCTTCTATCTTTGTAAAAGTTCCACTCAGGTTTTTCTTGGACAAAGTCATCTAAAGTTAGCTTTGGAAGGCGCCTCATAGGCACACGAAGTTTCTTAGCAGCAAGCTCTCCTGAGTCCGTGGGTAGTGGCAATTTATTGATGAAGAAGTTTTTTTCTATAAGCACACATACATGAGATCGACAGACGAATGTGTAATCCTACAATCTCCTAAGAGGTAACAAGGCTCTGACGTTTTCCAGGTGACAAAGATCTCTGCATTTGTGAGCCTTTCCATCCCTGAGGCGCAGCAATCGGAACCTACAAGTTAGAGGACAAAATGTCCCACGGAGCTCCTGCTGTGGGGAATTCAGCGCACAGTCAGCTGAAGCCAAGGCAGAGACAACGCAGCAGAATGACGTGGCGGAGCACAGCTGCTAGTCACGGCAGTCAGGGCATGGCGCCAGAGAAGAGGGACGAGCGGCACGCAAGGACCCCGCGCCCGCCTCCACGCCCCACGACACACAGCCAGCCCGGCTTTCCTCACCCGCTGGGCACTCTTCCACCACTACCGCGGGCACAGCAGGATGACTGGTAGGCCAGCCTCTCTGGCCCCATCAACAGGCGCTGACTGTGCGCCTTCTGCTCACGGCAGCTACTGGGAATTTCATGCACTGGTATTCTGGAGACAGCTAACACTGCTGAGTGGACATGATGGGCATCTTTCTTCTAGTCTACCTTTATTCACCTTGGTACCTTAAAATGGCTATCAGAGACTTTGCAAAACAGAACCTACCACTATAAATCAACGTTTTCTTCTATGCAAATAGTCACTGAACCTTCATCAACATGCACTGGTTAAACTTGCAGCCTCTTGGTAAGTTGATGGTACACCAGTTCCTGCCTGAGGTAGGCAATGATTATGTTAATGCACTTAAAAATGAAATTCTTCAAAAAATACAAGGAAATACAGAGAAACGTAACATGAATAAATATATACATATATACATTGCGGATGCTTCACTGTTTTCAGATGTTAAATACAATGTTCCTGACATTCTCTGAACAGGAACTCTGAACAGAAAATATTACAGAAGACCATTCCTGTCTGTTGTGTCTCTAAGACAGGAGGACATACATGTTCATAATCATAGATGTCACTTTTTTTTATATTTTAGGGAAGGGTCTACAGGGTGTTCAGGGTCTCACTACTAGATCAGACTCGTAGTGATCTGCCTGTTTACAGCCTCCCAAGAGCTGGCATTACAGGCACGCGCCACTGAGCCCTGTCTCAGCATGCCCCGGGGGCAGGGCCGGCACAGCAAGCCTGGGGATGGAATCCCCCGACCCCTGTGCCTGTGTGCAGGCACTTTAATCCACTGAGCTATTTGGACAGCCCTGATGTGACATTTTACAGACATTCATTAGAAAACCCTGGATTTTTTCCTAGAATGGTTCTGTGAACTATCAGGGTCTATGGCTTACTAACCTCAGAGGACCAAGAAAAATGCTGTTTTCTATAGATTTTTATCCAAAAAACAATGATGCCAAAAGATGACATGCTCCTTTTTTGAATGGAAAAACAGGAAATCTGATGTCTTTTTCTCAGGTTTTTGTTGTTGTTGTTTGTTTAAACAAGGTTTGTAACAAATGGGCTGTCTGCAGCTCTAGAAGCCAGCACCGCTGTGGGCACAAGGCTACAAGATCTCTGAACACAGGCTGGAGGAGCGAGAGGTGGGTGACAGAAGTGGGCACGTGTTGCTGGAGGCATAAGGGTGAGGGTGCACCTGCCCTCCCGTCCCTGTCTCCCTCTCCGCCCTAAGTGCCTGGAACAAGAGTATCTGGGGACCAGCATTTGTAAATGGTTTTAACTTTGCAACCTGCCTTATACAGCTGCAGTACACTCCCTCCCTCTTCAACTGTGAAATTTCAAATAAGAAAACATTGATGCAAGCTCCTGAGTTCAATCACTGGAATGGAGAGAGAGAGACAGAGAGAGAGAGAGAGAGAGAGAGAGAGAGAGAGACACAGAGACAGAGAGACACAGACAGAGACAGAGACAGACAGAGATAGACAGAGACAGAGCTCGAGAGCAAGCACATTGACAGGGCACCTGTCTGTCACAACAGGGAGCAAGAAAATTCAGCCTCCAATCTTGGGCCTGACAACAAAAGCAGCTTCCCCGTGCCAGCAGAGTAGGTGGCCACAGATTCCCCAGCCGAATTGCCTTGATCTGACGGTCGGGCAGGGCTAGCGGGTTCCACTCCTGCCAGGGCGCACCAAGGGTCCGCACGGTTCCACAGCGCTGAGGACCTGTGTTCCTGTGCCCTCGCATCTCCCTCACAGAGGCCAAATCTCACTGCTCGCCTGGGCAGAGATCACCAGCAGGTCAAAGGCTGCGCGATCCGCACCAGCGCTTGTTCATAAATGTTACTATCTGGTCCCAAAACTTAGGAAGAACCTTAAAATATATTTGAACAACCGAAGATGCATGTCCTTCTGCAGCCACCATTTCAGAAGTGTCTCTTATGTCTAGTTTGCACACATCATCTCTTTAATCCTTGAGGCAACATATGAGACAGATTTGATTTCTGTGTTTTATAAAAAAAGGAAATGAAGCCTGTCACTTGCCCAAGAGGTATAGCAAAAAAACCTGCACCAGATTTAAATCACAGCTCTCTCTCTTCCCTTTGCCCAGTTCCTGCAGCTCTATTATTGCTGCACTAAACTAGGTCAGATGAGGGCTCATCTCAGCAAAAAGAAGCCTCAGCCGCATGTTCACGTGTCGGATGTCTTCACACGCAGAGCTGAGGAAAGGGAACCCCGGTCATCAGAGTGAAGCCAGGAGGGCCGGCGAGCTCGCTCAGCGGCTAAGCACCTGCTTGGGAAAGCTCAGGGACCAGGGCTCGAGTCCTGGCCCCACGACCATGCCAGCTCTGTCCCCAGGCACACAGAGCAGGGCAACTGAGTCCAGGGGCGGTGGCACACGCCTGCAATCCCAGGGCTGGGGATGTTGAAAACAGAAGGATCACTACATGTCTGAGCTGCATTGTGAGACCCTGTACCAAAGACATAAACTAAAAAAAAATGAAGTTAGGATACTGGAAGTCTTTCCACCTATGTGACCTGGTGCAAACTCTGTGAAGAAAACTATGGTTAACAACCACTACTGAAATCACCAACACCAAAATATCCACCTACATCTTTATCACCAGTCAAAAGATAAAGGCTAGTTTTGGAAAAAGATCAATAAAATTGACAAGTGAACTAAGAAACAAAGATCTAAGTTGCTAAACTCAAAAATTAAAGGGACATGACTAATGATTCTATAAAAATACAACACAGTGGTACATTGATTCATGAACTTAATTTGTTCTGGTTTTTTGTTTTTTTTTTAATTTGTTCTGATTTTAGAAAAGATGGCTACACCTGAGTTTGTGTGGGGAAGACGGTGGTAGTCAGGCTTGCCTCCTGGTGCAGAGTTTGCAAGTGCTAATAAAATTTTATATTTATTTATTTATTTATTTATTGGCAGAACCGGGGATTGAACTCAGGCCCTTGCGCTTGTCAATATAATAAAAATTGGGGCTGGCGAGATGGCTCAGTGGTCTAAAGCACCTACTTGGAACAAGCTGAACT
>NDGM011184377.1:0-13095 GCA_002564305.1 Octomys mimax | reverse complement strand
CTCAGATCCTTGCGCTTGCCAGGGAAGCGCTTATTCCACTGAGCCATCTCCCTGGCCCCTCAAGTATAAATTTTTGATGAAAAATTTTACACATCAAGATATAATTTAAGAAAAACATCCATAGGCTTCATTCAAGTTGACCTAACATTTTTCTTTTATTTAGTCTCAGAATTGAGCAATATACATAGCCTTCTGAAGTTAAAAACAACTGTATATTCTACATGAACTGTTGACTTTAAATGAATAACATTTTTCTCATGATGAGAAAAACCTTTAGAGAAATTTGAAAATACAATTGAAAAAACTCTGTTGCAATATCAGTTGCTTCAAATTTAGACCCCTGATTACATTTATAAACTACTTTCTGGTTTCATGTATATTATAAGGATAAAAAGAACATGTAAAGTAGTACATATTAGATAAGAGAAAAGAAGAAATAACACTTTGCCCCATATTCATGTGCAGCTTTATTACCTAAAATGTGACTAATAATGAGTGGCAATCAGAGGAGATATGGCAGTTTTAGAGCAACACACGGCTGAACTTTGTTGTATATAAGACTGAACTTCTCCCACCTTCTGTGAATAATTATTGTTCAGTAATATTGTACATATTTGTGTGTGGCCTTTTAACAAGTTTTGCAACCAGTAGATTTAAGGTTACCATCCTGATATCATTATGCAGAAAATAAAGATTAAGTTTCCAAAAATAATAAATGAAATACTCAAATTCTATTCCTATTTACTGTTTTTGAAGCCATGATATACAACAAGAAAGGGCAACACTTGGAGCCTTAATTTTCAGTGTAGTCAGGAATAAATGAATAGAAGTTCTAATGGTTTTAAAGTTCTAGGTCTGTGTCATTATACCTAAAAAACTCCCTGATTAAAAAAAGAGGTAAAATCATTGTTGAGATTGACTCTTTGAAAACAGAAATCTTTACTGCAAAAGGAACCTGGATATGAAGAACCTAATGTGAATAGCTATTCAAGATAACAAGTGTTGGAGAGGCTGCAGAGAGAAAAGGAAGCCTTTTCTACCATTGAGTGCAAGCTGGTACAATCATTGAATTTTGTGATTCAAATCTGTAGTTTGAAGATAGTATGATACAATACAGCAAGCATTGTTGAATTCCTATTACTTTTGTTTAGTGAAATCTATTGTTTACATTGCTGTTTTTTTTTTTCTATCACTGTTGTGTATAAAAAAGAAAAAAGAAAATCAGATCCTTCACATAAGCATAGTCTTTAACCTGATTTTTATATAACTTCTAGAACTGTCAAAAAATGAAATTCTTCTGCAAGATCTCACATAAGAGGATAACCTAAATTGCGCTGCTTATTGTAATTATAGAGAGCTTGGCTGGTCAGGCATAGATTTTTCCAAGCATAGCAGAATGCTAATTCTCTGCAGAATTTTTCAAAAGCACACAATTCAGTGGTTTGAAGATTGTTACAAGCACACAGGCTGACAACGTCTGTATTGACTGCTTTACAATGGGTTGTATTCATAAGATAATTTTTTTTTCAATTGCTTGACTTTTAGAAGCCAAATACATTTATTGTTTAGATGGCATACAACAACACGTCTGTTGAGGTAAGTTATTGTTGCTTTTTCATAAAACTGCATTAAAAACAACTTTGGTAGCTATAGGCTATCAAAAGAGACTTCTTACTTATCACTGATTACTGGGTAGGCATGTTGCACTCATTCTGATAGATATTATGAGCTATCAGGACGATCCATTCTCTCTTGGTAATGAGGGAAGTTTTCAAATAAAAATTAAATTTACTGATGTTACTATTATCAAAATAGATATTCTAGAGATATATGGCTACTTTTATGTTTTGAAGTGTGTGGTGTGAATATTACTGAGAAGGATGCCAGCTGTTTTGACAGTTTGTAATAGAGACATGGATTTATCATCACCAAATTGCCTGTTGAGGGCACACTTTTATATTTAACTTGGGTTATGAGCAAGTGCTCATACCATTTGTCATTCTGTGAATATTATATAATTTGAATCATGTTTATGATGATTTCTAAGGCATTAAAAATTATCCAGTTCATCTCACAATATGTGACACTTCTAGGAGTTGGCACACTTCTCGTTGGGTTCATTTATTGTTTTCCAGAATAAAAAATTTGTTTTTCTTCTGCCTATTTATTTTTGTGGTACTGGTGATTATACTTGGGACATTGTGCTTGCCGGCCAGGTGCTTATGCCACTGAGCAATCTCCCTGGCCCTTCTCATGCTCTTAAAGAATAAAATTCTTTATGAAAAAATATATCTGGTTAATTCTACCAAGTTATAGGCAGTGATTATGGGAAATTATACAATTCATAGGTAAAAGAATTTTTCTATTTATGTTTCACATATAAACAAGATTATGGAAGTAATTCTTAGTTAACACCAAACACATTTTAAACATGTATTTTCTGTAAGCCATTAAGTTAGCACTAATAATTTTTACTTTTGGCAATTAAATATACTTGGCAGACTTCTCTATCCTGGTTAGTTATTCTGCATGGTAATAAACCACTTTAACAATATAATACATCCTCTTAAAATACAAATTGATTTTCATCTAGTTATTCTAAATTAGCAGGTTTAATGAACATGCTCTAAGAAATAAAGCAAAAAAAATTAATTTAAAATTAGCTATAAAAGATTTTACCTCTCATCTTAGCGCTTGTACTAACTAGCTACTTGATTTTGTATGAACCAATTGACCTTCCTGGGTCCTACCTTTTAACACATACAGTACCAAATTTTGATAATAAAATAATCTCATTTATAATATTGGTTGGATAATTTTGATTTATTCAAAAAAATTAGAATATGCAGCTAGCTATGAGAACATCATTTTATAGTTTCTCAAAAACATTTTTACTTACAAAAGAATGAAAAATATTAGTTGTTAAAAAACTGGATTAAGAGCAGATGTATGATGTCTGATAACATTATTTAATATGAAGAATATGCTTCTCACAGCAGGAGATTGTAGCTCTTTCATCAGTGATTTCTTGGATGTGTAAAATAAAATTAAAGTTCACTGCAAAGTTTCTATAATTTAACTCCAGCCAGTATTTTTTGTCTTGATTTTCTCTCACTTTTTCAGCTTCATAATTCGCTCATGTAACATTTGTTTTTTTTTTAATGAATTTTGTCTCACTATGCAGCTTGGACTCATAGTTATCCTCCTGTTTCAGCTTCCCCAGCCCTGGGATCATGCTGAGCACTACCACCCGGACTTGGTGGCTGGCTCAGCACGCCCAGGGGTGGGGCCGGCGCATCATGTGGTGCCCGGCATCAAACTCCAGTCCCTGAACATTTCTAAGCAGGCGCTTAGTCTGCTGAGCCGTCTCTCTGGCCCTCTCATATAACTATTAATGTCTATGCTTGAAGCACACATCTTTCTTTTCTCACTTAAAAACTTTTACTTTATTTTGTCTAATTCAATATAATCTATGCTTTCCATAAGAATGTCTTCTTTCCCCGAAAGATTATGACAGTACTTTTCTCCTCGTGAATGCTATAGAAATTTTTCTATATCTCATATAATTTTAATAAAAAGAGAAGAAAACACATACTTCGCATCAGTTGTGTAGCCATTAACAAAATAGACACATTTCCACAAAATGATCAAATTTGGGACAAATAATTGAATATATATATATATATATATATATATATATATATATAAAAATTATCCACACTTTTTCTCTGGAACAAATATGTTGCATATAAACAACAGTCTCAGAAAATTCATTAGGAATAAGCAGCCATAAAGTTAATCACGTATAGGATTTATTAATGGCAGAAGAAAATAGTGTTGAGGGGAAAGATATAGGTGCTAATTATTAATCAGAATAATAAAAAAGAATAATAATTTGTGGGGAAAAGACAAGGATGATGATTAATTTAAATTTTAAATAACATAGATTTATTGATCAAATATAAGACCAAGTTTCTACAGTTGGATAATGAAAACGTTTAATGAATTTTTATGCGAATATTTCACACTTGCTGAAACTGAATTTCTTTTCTAAGAGAAAAACTACATTTAATCATTCTACATTACACTTGGAAAAGTTCTAAAACCTGATTAAACGGCAATGGTGTAATTCATCTTAAAGTACTCTGATACCAAAAAGAGCTATAGAGATATCAAAAAAATTATGGCTTGTGGTGCCCTTTAAGATTCTCTTTTTTACCTCAAAATTTATATTCTTGAGAGACAATCTTGAGATGATAAAGATATGTTAATAACTAGTACAAATAAGATCCTCTTCCTAAAGAAAATAAAACATTGTTAATTTTAATTATTATACATTTGCACCTCAGAATTTTTGTATAAAACATTGGCAAATGTGTTATGGTTAAACTTGGTTCTGTCAGTTTAATTGTGTTGGGAGCAGAACAGGGTACCTGTAGAGACTAAATCAAGGAGTATATAGGTGGGGCATGGATGTCCAACCTTGGGCAGTCAACCTTGTCACTTTTCACCTCTGTGCTTCCCTGCTGTCAGGAACTAAATTTTTACTCTTCTGTGCCTTTCCACCATGTTTTTGCTGCCTTTGAGCTAGTTGACATGGACTGAATCTTCTGAGGTTTGAATCAAATTAAACTTTCCCTGAAGTTGTAGGTTGTTAGGTATTATAGCACAGGAAAGATTGTTACTATGAAAAGTTGAGACTGGATAAATTATTGATTATTCCTGACAGTGTAGTTCAGAAATTCTTACATCAAGTTGAAATAGGAACTTTGAAAGTTTTAGAGATACAAGCTAGTGAAGCTCTCAACTAACTATAAGCAGAGCTTGATGATCAATCCTAGATGAGGCTCAGAAGAACAGAATGATGAGAATATGAATAGGAAAGGTCAGGCTTATCAGAATTCAGATGAAACAAGGACTATATTAGAAAATGTACTAAAAGTCCAACATGTTACATTCGGGCCAAAAAATCTTACTTCATTGTGTGTCTTTCCTAAGGCTTTATGGACTGAATTTCTAGGTGGTGCACTAATTAAACTTGTGAAATAAATTTTAAGTCATCTCTCATCTGAGGCTGGGGCATGGCTTATTGGTTTCTTTTAACCAGATCCACAATAAGACTCAGGATCATAAAACAGAGCCAAAGGATGTGGAAACTATGCAGATTAATTTTACAAAGTAAGTAGAGTCTGTAGAGTTAGGAACAAGAAAATCAACATTGCTATATACATCATTATTAAAAGAAAGTTGCATAGTTTTGCATTACGACAATTGGAAAGATCAGTGTCACAGAAAGTGCCTTGATGTTATCCATCAAGCCTCAACACGACTGATGGGATCACGATGCCTGTGGAATCCAAGGACAAACTTCACACTGGCAGGTGTGAAGGTTCGGTATCGTTAAAGAAACCACATCGTGGCTTTCATCTGTGGCATACTTTTGAAATAAGCTTATACTGAGGGATTTGTTCTTGACTTCTATGAAGGATTCGTCTCTGTATATGTACATGTTGTGAGAGGTAAAACGTTAAGCCCTGTACAAACTAAAGCCCTGTCCCCCATGCAAGGACTTCCTTCCTCCAGACGTTCTGCTCAGCTGGCAGAAACCTGCCACAGTCACTTGGGATGGATGATGCAGGAGGACTCCCATACACTTTTGGATTTTTGCTTAAACAAAGTTACAAGAATACATTGTTGGATTTACACCTAACTAATAATCAGTTAGAGTGTAGTATTTATATGTAAGTGATGATATGGGTTTGGAACACTAGTTTTAAAGAGTGAAAGTTTTGTTCTGAATACTTTGTTACCTTTTACAAAATAAAGAATTGCATATAAAAATGTAAAACTAAAGAAAAAAGATAAATAATTAATTCTTTTGGGGGCTGGAGAGATAGTTCAGTAGAATAAGCACTTGTCTGGCAAGCACAAAGGCCTGAGTTCAATCCCCAGTTGTGGGGGGAAAAAAAAAGAGCCGAGTGTTTGGCCCAGCCAAATAGCTTAGTGGATTAAAGCCCTTGCAAGGCTCAGGGGCCAGGGGTTCGATTCCCAGGCCTGCTGTGCCAGCCCTGCCCCTGGGGCACACTTAGACTACTACTGAGGCTGGGTGTGGTGGTGCGTGCCTGTAATCTCAGCTCTTGGGAGGCTGTAAACAGGTGGATCACTACGAGTCTGATCTAGTAGTGAGACCCTGAACACCCTGTAGACCCTTCTCTAAAATAAAATTTTAAAACAATATATTTGAAAGATTTTTGCTTCCATCAGATTTAATATATTTGTTCTTTTATATAGATTTTTTAAATATGATTTTGCTACAGAGTAAGAAATATGGGTCTAGATTCAGACTTTACATGTGGAAAACCAATTTTCTCAGCCACATTTATTAAGGAGGCTATCTTTACTCCAGTGTCTGCTTATGCATCTTATGTCAATGATTAGATGAATCAATGTGCCTGGGGCTGTTTCTTGTGTTTTATACTCTTTTGTTGATCTCCATGTGTATTTATGTCTCATGTTATTTTTATTAGGTATCTTTTTAATGTAACATTCAATCTAGGAATCTGATTTGTCTTGTTGCCAAGCACTGCATTGTTATTCTGGATCTCTTTCATTTCTTTATAACTTTAGGGTTGAAATTTCTTGTTCAGTGAAGAATGTTGATGTGATGCTTTGATTGAGAATATCATATCTGCATCTTACCCAGATTATCTTATTAGTATAGCCATCATGAGAATTTTTATTTTGCATATCTTGGAGCAAAATAATCTTTAAGTTTTCTAATATCCTCATCATTGATTTTCTTCAGAGAATTAAGCCTTCTTTACTGAGATTTTGTGCTGTCCCGGCTTGACACCTAAGAATTTATGTGTATATTTTTTGAAAAAAACATGAATGGAATCGTTTTCCCTGTTTCTTTCTCAGTAGCTTCATTATTGCTGTACATGAACACTATTGATTTTTTGGTTGTTCATTAAGGATATAGACCTGTCGTTTTCTGTTTTTATTTTTGCATCCTGTCCCAGGGTAACACATGTTTCAAGGAATGAATTTGAGAAGTCTTGCCTTTCAATTTCATAGAAAAGTTTGAAAAGCATTGCTATTTGCTTTTCTCTGTAGTTAAAGTAAAATTCATCAATAAATCAGTCTTACTTGAGAGAGCTTTTATTACTGGAACAATTTCATTGCCTATTATTGATATATGCAAGTACTCATGTCTTCTTATTTCAGATTTTTTATGTATTTCGTATAGGGTCTCTGTCTTAGTAAGTTATATTCTTTTAACTTTTTGATTTCTTCTATGTCCAGTTAACTAGAGCATAAATTTGCTAAAATAGTTTCTTACAATCCTCTGAATTTCATCCACATTTTTTGTGATTTTGTCATTTAATTTTTAATTGCATTGATATAGTTTTTTCTTTGCTTCTTTTGATAAATTAGGTCAATAGTCTATCAGTTTAACTTAACCTTTTGAGAACCAGTTGACTGATTCATTGATACTCTGTTCATTTTATCCTTATTTCATTGATTTCTGATTTTATTATTTCTTTTCTTTTACAAATGTGGACTTGGATTTCTCTCAGTTTTCTAGGACCTTAATTTTCCTAATTTGCACATTAATAATTATACATTTCCTTGTTGGAACTGCTTTCTTGGGGCAGGTAAGATAGCTCATGGGGATGGGAAATAGTTCAGTGGACTAAAGTATCAGCTTAGGCAAGCTTAGGCAAGCTCAGAGATCATGGTTCGATCCTAGACACCACACACCATGCCAGGTTCACCCCCAAGGTGGCCTGAGCCAGCCATAGTCTGAGTGTGGTGGCACTTGCCTGTAATCCCAGTGCTGGGGAGGCTGAAAGAAGGAAGATCACCAAGAGTTCGAGCTATGTAGTAAGACTCTGCAGCAACCAAATACCTTTTAAAAACATAAAAGCTTTGCTTTCCCGTATCCTACAGGTAGGTATATGCCATATTTCTATGACCTGTTAATTGTTGAAGAATACATTAAAATAGATAAAACACTTGGAGGCATAGGCATCAGAATTTACATTCACAATAGAATGTCAGTTGCACAGAAATTATTTTAAGAAACAGCAATATATCCTATGAAATTCAAAGGCTTCTTCACAGCAGAAGAAACTGTCTACAGAGTGAAAAGATCACCTATAGAATGGGGAAAAATGCCAGCTTTTCCTCTGAGAGAGGACATGCATCTTGTATATAGAGAGGAATGAAAAACATTAGGCTCCCCCAAAACAAGAGACCAAATCAAAACTAGAAACTGACTTTTTTGGTGAGTGGGTTAGGTGGTGGCTCATCTGCCTGGCTGGCAAGATGACCCCCCAGACAATAGTAAAAGCCTTTATTTATACTTTCACAAAGTTAAAAGACTCAAGGTTGCCTAGCAACCAGTATCCCACAATGTCCAGGCAAGATGTTTTTTCTCAAGACTGAGGTAGCTTGACTACAAAGGCAATGAAGCCTCATCCTGCCCTCACATGTAGCAGCAATTTCAGCTTCAAGGGACCCAAAATATCTCCCTTTTCAGTTTTGTGTGTGTGAGTAATGGGTGTTATATAGACACTGAAATAGACACTTCTCAAAAGAAAAAGTAATCAGAAAGTACATCAACAACTACTCAATATATTTGGTTATTAGGGAAATGCAAATTAAAACAACATTAAGATTTTCTCTTACTTTCTTAAACTGCTTATCATGAAGGACTCAAAAACAACAAATGCTGGCAAGGATATGTAGGAAAAGAAAACTTCTTATATTATTGGTAAGAATATAAATAGTTCAGAAACTGTGGGAATCATCGAGATATTTCAGACTATAAACAAAAATTCCACTGGAATCTATGATCTTACAATAACAGTTGACACAATAAATATGCATTCATGTTTACCGGAGTGCAGTTAATACCAGTTAAATTGTAGAAATAGTCTAGATGTCCATCAACAGATGGATAAATAAAGAAACTGAATGCATATAGTGGAGCATTACTCAGCAAAAGGAAGGACAAATTTCAGTCTTTATAGGAAAATGGATAGATATTAGGGATGTTAAATTAAATCAGTATCACGAGGTTAATTGTCACAAGGTTTCTTTTATGTGAAAAGTACAAATATAAAAAAGTAAAAGACCAAAATAATGGAGAAATGATAAAAATAGGAAGTGGACATTTTGGAAATGGGAACAGGATCTGTTGAACAGGGGAAAACAGAGGACAGGAGGGTCAGACATGATCAAAATTATAGCCAGGACTGTCATATAAACTGGTAGACAACTTTGGCATTATCGTCATTGTGCTGGTTTTTCTGACACATTAAACAGAGTTATGGAGGCTTTTATAGAGATTTCAGAAGACGTTGGGGCCAGGCAAAAATGAGAGACAGAGAGTCCTTGGGAAATTGGCGTTGTCGGGGATGTGGAATATCTGCTGAGGAAAACCAGACAACAAGCTGAACCAGCCCAAGAAAGGGGCCCTGTGGGCTGCAATCAGCAAGGCCATGGAGAGGTCACACGAGCTCTGGAGTCCACATCTCAGCACAGTGTGCCCAGTGTTGAGGGTAGCAAGCTAGAATTTAGTTTCTGCCCTGCTAGTTTTCAGTCCTGATTTTATCTGATTTCTTTTAACCCTCCCATTTCTCCCTGGCTCATCCCACTGTGCTTCCTTGCCACCACGAGGGGGAATCTTTGCTTTGCTGTGTTCTCTACCATTGCGTTTTTACTAGCTAACCACAGGAGGAATCGTCTGAGACTCCAAACCAAATAGAACCATTTCTTTCTAAAGATGTTATGTCAGGAGAACTGACTAATGCAAAATGCAATGTTAAAACTGATATTTACATATAAAAATCACCTGAAACACTAATAAGATGCAGATTACTAGATTATCAAATTGTGCTGCCTGATAACCTGACAAGAAGTTTAGTGTGAACTAGTTCGTTTACCAATGATTACCTTCTCTTATCTTTGGTTCTTTTAATTTTTTTTCTTGTGTTGTATGGCACTGAGGTGAAAGTTCAAGGCTTAATGTATGCTAGGAAAGCACGCTACTACTGTTGCATTATATCTCCATCACCTGTGTATTTTTCTTCTTATAACCCTGAAACTCCTCCTTGCAAGTGGAGCATAAAACCTCCAACATTGGACAATTTACTTTGACAAAAATGTAAAGTTTGTACTCTACTCTGGCACACTGCTGCTCAATAATTGTATTAAAGTTACTGACATGTATTATAGATTTTTTTCATATACCATATGCATATTTTTACATGTTTGATATATGCTTATATTTAAGAATATACATATATATACATATATACATATATATGTATATATATATATATATATATATATATATATTCTTAAAATGTGTGTGTGTAGGCGTGTGTGTGGCAGTGAAATGAAGGAAGGAAGATCTTTTCCTTAATCTTTTAATCTCACTGGTAATACTTGTTTTTTATATATTTTTAGGGAAGGGTCTACAAGGTGTTCAGGGTCAAACTACTAGATTGGACTCGTAGTAATCCGCCTGCTTACAGCCTCCCACGAGCTGGGATTACAGGCACGCTTCCACACTCAATCTCAATTGCCTTCTCAGTGCACCCTGGAAGAGGGGCCAGCACTGCAGGCCTGGGGATGGATCAAACCCCCAGCCCCTGTGCCTGCTTGCAAGTGCTTTAGTCTCCTGAGCTATGTGGCCAGCTCGGTAATAAATTTTTTGAACATATCATTGATAAAGGGAAAAGAAACTCCCAATGTGCTAGATGTCTGGTATGAGTTCATGTTCTCTAAAATGAAAGGATGAATTTCAGGAACAACAGAGGATAAGAATAGAATGTATTTATTGGGAAAAAGAAAGCTTTGGTCTGAGAGAGAGAGAGAGAGAGAGAGAGAGAGAGAGAGAGAGAGAGAGTCCCCAGTGGTTTGCCAAGGACCTTGCCTTTTCTAAGGATTTTTGTGGAGCAAGTCCATGATGAAAGACAGGTCTCAGGTAGAAAAGATGGGAAATTTCAACATAGGCATGAGGTGGGACAAAACTGTGGTCAACCAATATGATTATGAGTATAATCGCTCAGTTAAAATTGATTCACTCAGGATCAAATGGGGAAGTGAGTCATGTAGCAAGCGGGCATGATTTCAGAACAGCAGCTCTTTCTGTAGGGGTTTCCTTAGTGACTCTTAAGTTTCTCAAGATGATTGACAACTAATTATAATATCAGTCCCTGAAGTTTATCCTTAAGAAGTGCACAGGTGCATTTGTTTTGTCTTTTATCTAGAAGTCTGGCCACTAACAGAGAAGTCTGTCTCTTGCAAGGTTGCCAGGTATCTAGCTCCTGCAAGGGCCTGTCTGTATCTGGTTGCCTATAATATATTTATCTAATGTAGTCACTTATAACATCATGAAGACTGTGAGTTTATCTCAACAAAAAAGTGCAAGTAAATCCTTCATTTAAATTTTTATCTATGCTGAAAATATTTGCAAATATGTGGACATTGTTTTGTAAACACCTCTTTAACAAATTATCCCACCTACTTACTGCTTTCTCAATTTCCCCCAAGATTGAGAAGGTCATAGCATGTGATGCAGCCTCGCACACCTTTGCTCTTGTTGTTTGCTTCTGCTGGTTCTGTCTTTAACTAAGTTTGAAACTCAGAAATTATTAGTGCATTTATTTATAAATCATTGATGGAGAGCTGAATCGAACAAATGAGTACAATCTTAAGACCATTGCATTTTTACTGCTTTCTCCCTGAACCTGGATCGTATCTAGAGAAGTCAAGGACTTCAGTGTAATACAGAGTAATTTCCTAAAGGCATGTCCAGCTCAGCAACTGTCTGAAGTCAGAACAATTAAAACATGTCAAATTTACATGTTCTCTCAAGTCCTATTTGCCTAATCCACCCTACTGCTCTTTGCCAAGTGTGCGGTCTGAACCATGTGAGTACCAGTACCTCTCCACCATTCTTTGTCTCTTTGATTTTGGGTAGAAACAGGAAGAAAGTCTGAGAAGTAAACAGATAAATGGGTCAACAGATACCTGTCTTAGCCCCAAAGATACTGAGAACTGTTGCTTTCAAAGGAAGTATGTTTTTATTCTTGATTAATTACTTTGTTTTAATGTAATCCAAATGTAACTATTAGTAGGTTTCTCTGAACTTTGTCTTTTAAAGTGATATATTTTTAATAGTTGCTTAACAATTAACTCTGTATCACATGCATGACATTCTAAGGTATGTCTCTAGTGACAAATTAGAATAAAATACACATGATCAAGTAACAGTATTAAATTTTTAGGAGTTTCTCAAAAGGAACTTTGACAACACTCAATCTCTTGGGAAACTTGCAAAAAGAGATGACACTTTGTTATAGAGATGGTTTGAAAACTAGAGAGAGACTGAGCAACATTTTAAGGATTCTCTGAAGCACAGTTCCAAACAACATAACTGCTTTGAGCCTGCTGGGAAACAAGGTCGCAGACCAACAGCCTGGCGGGTGGCAAAGAGGAGCCAAATAGTTTTTCTGCAGGTTACCTTCCAGAAGAATATGAGGGAAAGAGGTGGAATATCAAAGAACAAACTCTGGCAGAACAATCAAAGGAAACTCTTTGTGAACACACAGTGGATACAGAATTGTTATTTTCAAATGGATTTTTACAAATAGTGTCTTACTCAACACACACTGTTATTTTCACCATGTATATTCAAGTTATGTATAGAAAACACTGCATGTGGAAATGCCTGTACAAGAAAGGAGGCTTCCCCTAAAGATTTAGTATAGAAGTCAGTGTAGTCCTCCTGTTATGGTTGCAAATTTTATTCTTTCTGAAAGTTCCTGTTTCAAATCAGTTTATTGAACATGTACATAAAGGTATCTTATTCTCTTTCTAAAGGTTTCTATTGAAAGAGAAAGAATTTTGATCCAGAAATCTGTCGATGTTATTAGAATTTTCCCTACAATTAAAAGGGATAGGCTTTTTAATTTTCTTCTTATAGAGTGTGAGATATTATTTTTCATGTGGGATTGTCCTGCTTCAAGGTTGTACATGGTGAGATTTTTGGACTTATGTGTAAACATAAGAAGTATA
>NDGM011184373.1:0-13474 GCA_002564305.1 Octomys mimax | reverse complement strand
ACTTCGAATATGAATGAGTGTTGGACTTTGTCAAAAGCCTTTTCTGCATCAATTGAGATGATCTTCTGGTTTTTAGTTTTCTTTCTATTGATTTATAGATTTTCGAATATTGAACCATCTCACTGGGCGGGCACAAGGGGGGTGAACTGCAGAATGGTGGGGGTGGCCTCAAGGGTGGAAGACGGTCTCACCCACACTGCATCTGTGCTTGAACCAGACTCTTCCTGCTCTGACATGGCAGCTGGAAGCTCTCCCACACATTTGCCAGGCCTGGGCTAGGGTTGGATCTGGTGGTCTTGTTATTTTTTTTTTTTAATTTGCTTTCATTTTCTGGTTTCATTACCTAAATATGTGATGCTTCAAGCTATCCTTTAAATATAAGCTTTTTGGATCAAATATTTTGAAATACAGATTTTTTAAAAAATGAGTTTATTTTTCTTTTCTTTTCTTTCTTTCTTTCTTTCTTTTTTTTTTTGATGGAACCGCATATTGAACACAGACCCTTGAGCTTGCCAGGGAAGTGCTTATTCTACTGAGTCATCTCCCCAGACCCTAAAAAAGAATTTCCCCATTTACCAGACAACATTGTGAAAGATAGCCCCCAAGAAATATTTCAATGATTCACAGATATCAGCATATAGAGTTAGTCAGGGTGAGAATTCTACCCATTAACTGCTGAATTCAAGTACCTACAATATTTGGACTGGCATCAAGTTTGAAAATGTCCTTTAAAGACTTCTCCAAATACATCTTTTTTATCAGTAATTAAACAATCATCTCTTAGAAAACAAAAAAAGGTTTACATAAATAAAGGACAGTTTTGTTGTGAAAAATATATATATATATATTATGGATTACAAAATGGCTGTCTGTGCAGCAGAGACCACAAGTCTATATATCACATCTGAATCTTGTACAATGAATAACCACTACAAAGACAACAATATGCAATGCATTATGTATTGAAACTGTCCCACTAATCGTTTTGTTGTTGTTGTTGTTGGTGGTGGTGGTGGTGTTTTTTTGTTTTTTTTTGTTTTTTTTTTTCAGAACTGGGGATTGAACTCCGACCATTGAGCTTGCTAGGGAAACACTTATTCCACTGAGCCATCTCCCTGGCCCCTCTTCTAATTGGTTTTGAAGCTGTCTCATGACTTTGTTTTTATACTTTTCTCCTGGATGGTTAAGACCAAGATAAAGAAAGACCTATATAACAAGATGTGTAACTTTTGCATACACTTGATTTTTGTGATGAGAATATTTTCAATATGTTAGATTTTTTAACGAAATAAGACTTTGTTAATAAATTTAGTCACTGATTTATAATTCATCACCTAAAATTATTCTCACTTTCTCAGTTTGTCAGTGCTAATTGGAGAAACAGTTTTACTGCAAGTAATAAAACTATGTAAGGATTACAAAAAAGCAATCTGTGCAGCACAGACAACAAAATTTCAATTACAGCTTTGGAGCCCACTGTAAAACTCTGTGAGACTCGGTATCAAGAGGCTTAAGTATCAGTGCTGGAAGCCAGGAGAAAACTTCAAAGGTGAAAATGAAGACTGGAGCTTTTCTGAAGAAACAGCAAAAAAATACTTCATTCTTGTTTTCCTTTTATTCTACTCAGGCAGAAAACCTATTGCTTTTTGCCACTCAGATGCAAGCTTGCTCTTCTCTCTTTAGTAAATTTCCTCAGTCACACCCAGAACTCTGCTGATCTAATTGATTTAGGAGCTTCTCATTCAAGTTAACAAAAAATTAATTTAACTGTCACTCCTTGTCAATTTGACAGCTAAATACGTTTTATAAACTATAGTCTCCACATCCAAAGACAAGTTCACAGTTGTTTCAAACATATTAGAACTATCCTGTATACAAACAAAATTGCATTAATTCTCTTCTCAGAACACAAGTCAAACATTCTTGGGTGATGATTACTCCTACCATTTCATTACTTAAATGTAATACCATAGGGATGACAATACTTGGATCCAATATTACTGCTATAAATATATTATTGCAAAATAATTATGTTAAGAGAGAACTATTACTATTACAATTACTATCCTCATTTATGTAATCGATCATGGAGTTATTTTTAGTATTTAGAACTGCCTAATTCCACAACTCATTCTGTGTTTCCTTTGCTTTCAGCAAGCACCTCAGCAGGTCCAAGATTTATAGCTGGCAGGGTTACCCATACCTTCATTCCTGAATATACTGTGCCACATTGCCTGGATCTGGTTATTGCAATGCTAGGAAGCACACTAAGGGATCTCATGTGCTCCAAATATAGTCTATCTTTCCTCCACTGTGGAGTAGTAGTACAATTTCTCCTTTATATTCTGGGTGAATCATCCTTACCAACACTGTAACTCCACTATCAGTTTGTTCACTAAGAGGGATGTGGGTACCAGACTGACCAGGGGGACATGTTGGATTTCATTTCAATGACATAATTTCTGTGTGTCCTGATGAAACTTAATTCCTATATAACTAAGATTCTAGGAAGCAGAGCTTACAAACATGGGAATAGAAAGCATATGTTTTGCTGGCAGGTGACTAGGGGTAATGTTCAGTGGCACAGTTCCAAGCTCTACCCTTTGATTAATTGATTTGTGCATACTGGCTATGGAGCCCACAATACAATAGTATGGATATTAATTCAAAGCTTTGTAGCTTTTTAAATACCCAAGTCTTAGCCCTGTAAGTTATTGCCACCTAGCTGTTATTGTAACTGGTCTTTCAATACACCATTCCACTTTTCTATCAATGCAGCTGCTCCAAGATAATGAAGAACCCAGAACGATTAGTTAATTCTATAATCCATTGATTCAATTTCTTGGCTTCAAAAATATGTTGTTCGGTCAGATACAATAATGTGTGGCATTCCATATGGTAGACAAAGCATTCACTAAGTCCACAAATGTTAGTTTTGGCAGAAGCATTACCTTCAGTGAAGGAAATGTCCACACTCAAAATATGTGTCTATGTCAATGTACATGAAATGCTATCCTTTCCATGATAGACATAGTCCACTATAACCCACCTGCCACCTGGTCATAAATTGATCTTCCCAAGGAGTGTGTCTGTGTTGGGGACTCAGCATTGGTTCATGCTTCTGTCATACAGGACATTTGTCAGTGACTTTAGCCACTTCAGTCTTGATGTGTGGGAATCCAAGTTGCTGAGTTTATACACAACCTGCATTCCTTTCATTCATGACCACTGTTTAGGAGTCTACTGGATAATAATAGCGTTAGCTGAAGAAATACTTTGCTGTGTATAGGACTGGTCATCCTATACACTTGATTGTCAAAGTGCTCCTCTGCTGAAGTCATTATTTGAGGAGGCTTTACATAAGATAAACTATTTTAGCATCTCTTTACCATAGGGGAAGGTCTATTCACATTCCTTTTCCAGATATATTTTTGAACAGATTTTGCAGTTAATCACTCCCAAGTTTCTGAGCATCAACCCAGAGCACTGACCATGTTCTTCAATCAGTATATAGGCCCACATCTGGACACTTTTCTTTCCAGATGAAATGTACTACTAGGAGCACTGCCTGAAATTCTGGCCACTATAAAGACTTCGCATAACACTGTATTTTGCAGATGCCATGGAAATAGGTTATAATCCTGCAGATGTTCACTTGTTAATGTTTCCTGCATAAAATGGAGAACCATCCCAAAACAAGGATTTACCCTTCTCTTCCTCTGACAGGGATAATATGGTACATGCCATAAAGCCATAGTTCCATTTTGGGAAACAGAAGACAATATAGCAATAGGCAGACACATGATCATCTGAAGAATGTCTTCCTGAAATCCACTTGTGTTCTTTGGGCCTGATCTGGCTCAGTCACATATATGCAATTTTATTTAATAATGCATTATTGTTGTGTATGTCCAACTTTATGACTAAATGGATCAAGTAATACCCAGTTAATTATTGGCAAATCAGGTCAACTAATAACTTACAGTGTAATGCTCACTTGGTCCAAATACATAAAATCAGGGATGGTGTGGGGATACCTTGACCACTGTGGGGGAAAAGCCTTACAGTACACGTTTGGTTTCCACTAAGACCCTGCAGCAGACCAAAAGGTGTTTGTCTACAGGAGATGAAAAATAAGACTTGTTCCAAATTGTGAAGGCTTCTACTACAAGTCTCTCTGGGAGCCTGACAGACATTCCAAACAGTATCCCTCCCTGTTACTGACACTTCAAGGACAATTGCATCTGCTGAATCAATGGCTACAATGGCAGAGGATTCTGCAAAGCATCTTGAATCTATTATGTAGACTTTTCTTGTCCTGGGGACCACTTAAAAGTAGCAACATAAGGGGCCTGGGGAGATGGCTCAGTGGAATAAATGCTTCCCTGGCAAGCGCAAAGGCCTGAGTTCAATCCCCCATTCTGGAAAAAAAAAAAAGGTGTCCCTGTAAAGCCTGACTCCTGCCTGCCCTGAGTAGGAGTGAGGGAGCCATGCTGGGTGAAAATCCAAAAGTAGCAACATTATTAGTCATTTGATAAATGCACTAGATTAAAACACCTAAGTGAAGAATATGTTGCCTCCAAACTTAAAATATGGTTTCTAGGCATTGTGCCTGTACTTTGGTTACTGGGTCATCTAAATTCAACAATATACCTTCTACCTTAGAAGAGATATCTATACATGCTCCATACACCACAAGTCATAACAATTTCACTCATGTATAAGGACTTTGAATCTGATTGGATTTATTTTTCCATCATCTTTCTGGCAAATGCTTTACTAAAAAATCCTAAATGGTTGCTACATTCTGCTCACTGAGTCCAAACAGCATAATATTAGGGATATTATGTGGATGTCTCTACCACTGTGGGTAGAAAATGATGGCTCTACATCCATGTAGTGGTCCACTGGGTCATCTTGGTGGTGAATCCATGGCAAGGTGATCCCAGAACCAAATATGATAAGCTGCTCGTAGACTGTCTTCCATTCCCTCTCCCTGGATTACCTGGAATTTCCTCTTTTGGTTTTCATATGTCATCCCTCCCCCAATCAGTGTCTTTTGTGTAACTGTATTGCCAATGTAAACTCCACCACTAACCTAATGCCATGAAAGCTCCAAATTCTTTCTTGCCTCAGAGTTCTCCAAATTCTCTTTTGGCCAAAGTCTCATATCCACCAATGAAGGATTTATTTGCTTCCACTGCTTCTTCTTCACATCAGAGGAGGGAACCTTATAGACAAGTCTCTTTTCATGGAAAAACCATCTCATTAGGGACTAGAAACTCAAAATCCTTGGTCTTATCAGCATCCTCCCAAATCTCTCCATTCCAATTTAAGGAAACGTCTTCTTTTCCTGTCAATGTCTTCAAATTTTCAGATACATTTTGAGACTCAGTATTATTTATTGCTGTATTTCAGGGACTCATATTATGAGGCCTTGTTTTTGAGTTACTAAAATCTCAAACCTTTGGCTAAAGAAGATATTACTTTTCAGTACACACTTAAAAAATTATAATGTTTATGTGTGTGCAGAGCTGAGAATTTGGATCCTTCTGCTTGTTTTTTTTTGTTTAATAATTTGTCCAGAGATGATAAGAACAACCATCTAGCATCATTGTATTTCCCACAATGCTAAAATGTTTAAAATTATCATACATGGAGTTGCTAAATCACTCCTTTCACAAGTATTGAACAGAGATAGTCAAATGGTTCTCCGTTGTGTACTACATTAAAAAGTAAACTCAAAGAACAGTCACTAGTCCCCAAATTAGGAGTGGAGTCCATGACAACATCAGGTCTCATCAAATTACACAGCCAACTCCATGAATCACTGAATTCATGAATAAATTTCATCTTTAAAATTCGTTTTCTCTAGAGCCTCTCGCAACATCAAAATCTGAAGCCGTGCTTACTAGAGAAACAGATTTAATGTAAGATATAAAAAATAACAATTTAAAAGATCATTTTGAGGCCAGGGAGATGGCTCAGTGGAATAAGCACTTCCCTGGTAAAAGCAAGGACTTGCGTTCAAACCCCAGTTCTGCCAAAAAAAAAAAAAAAAGATAATCTTTCAGGGCCAGACAAATAGCTCAGTGAATTGAGGTGTCTGCTTAAATACAGGGGCCTGGAGTTCAATCCGTGCCCCCAGGGCACACTGAGAAGGCCAATGAGACTGGACATGGTGGTTCGGGCCTGTAATCTCAGCAGTTGGGAGGCTGTAAACAGGAGGATCACTGTGAGTCCGACCTACACAGTGAGACCCTTTACACCCTGTACACCATGTCCTAATTTTTTAAAAAAAGATAATCTTTCATAGTAGTGAGTTATCAGCACAACTGGCAATTTTCTGAAGTTGTTGATGAGCCTTTTACCCCTTAGGATATTAATATAGCTTTAATTTTTATACCTTGTGGTTACAGTTTTCTGCTGGATGGTTAAGATCAAGTTAAAGAAAGATCTGTATAACTAAAAATGTAACTTTTGCTGTATGATAAGTTCAGTCGAATCCGCTCAGGATGTACCTTAGAACCACATGTAGCACCTTGTAGATATTTTGTCAGGATCAGCCATATGAATGAATCATCGCCATTGCCTGATTAATTTGTTCTCTCTGAAAGCCAGAGAGAGTTTTTTCTATGGGATAGATAGATAGATAGATAGATAGATAGATTATTTTTAGATAGATAGATAGATTATTTTTTTCTGAATTCAAGTACCAACAACGTTTGGACTTGCATCAAGTATGGAAAGGTCCTTTAAAGACTTCTCCAAATACAGCTTCTCTAAGTGTAATGGAACACCCATCTCTGACACAGCAAAATAAAATAGGTGCTCCATTTTTCTTCTTCACTTTGGATTTCTCCTGATTTCTACAGATTCTTCAGCCTTCCAGCACAGACACTTCTTCCTTCTATTGCAGACCATTTGGCCTCATAATACAGACCTCCACTGTATGGTAGAGTAAACTCCAGGCCTTTGAATGTATCTATATATTAGTTAGGATAGGTATACAGATACTTTTTCTTAGTTCATTGAAAAGAAAGGTGTGTACTTATACTGTTCAGACAATATATAATGTCGGCATCCTGTCCTCTGAAGAACTATTATAAAGAGAACAACTTGTATTAATTATTGTAACTGTCCTACTAACCTGTTTTGAAACTGTTTCATTGTTATTTTATCTTTCTTTCCTCATTAAAATGAAAAGAAAACAAATAAAATATAAGCTTTCAGTGGATACACAGAGTCATGTGTGGAAGAGTTCAAAAGGGCAGGCAGTGTGTTGGAGAAAGAAAAATCCATTCAAAGGCCTGGAGCTTACTCTATCATACAGTGAAAGTCTGTATTATGAGGCAAAATGGTCTGCAATGGAAGGATGAAGTGTCTGTTCTGGAAGGCTGAAGAGTCTGTAGAAATCAGGAGAAATCCAAAGAGAAGAAGAAAATTGGAGCAGCTTTGAACGGACAGATGTAAGCATTCTTGTTCACCCTTATTCTACTCTGATCAAGCAACAAACATTTTGCTCAGTGCCACTCACACTGAGTTTGCATCTTCCATCTTCAATATTTTGTTCAGGCATACCTAGAACTATGTAGATCAATGTAGTTTGGTCTTTCCTACTGAAGTTGGAACAATCAGTTAAACATGTTGTTACCAGTTTGTTACTTTCTGTTCAGTGAGACCTAACTCTTCATCCGCAACTTCAAGGAGGAGAGGCTTATTTTAGCTCATGTTTCAGTTCATGCTTACCTGACTCCAGAGAAGAAAGAGTATGGCCAGAGAGTACAGTGAAGAAAAAGCTGTTCATTTCAGCTCAGCTTTCAAGGACAGAGAGTAGAAAGAAGTAGAGGAGGGTAATTATGTTTATCCTTCCATGACATGACCTTAAAGATCCACATCTTCTGACTAGGATCCACCTCTTAACAGCATATTTAGTTATGAGCTCATGGGTGGATTAGTACAACCACAAGTTTAATGCTCCCCTAATCTGTTCAACTCACAGACATCCTGCCTATTATTACAAGAGAATTTGAATGAAGCTTCTCTATGAAAATCATAACACTATCAAACTAAAATTTTGTATTATTTGACTAATATCTCATGTAGATCTGCCCAAAAGACACTAATAATTATTTTAACCTCTGACTTTTGAATTTTCTTGACACTATATTTATGCAAAGCAATGTTTATCTTTCAATGTTTTTCATATTTCACTTAACGTAAAAAGTTTCAGGTTCATTTTAGATTTTGCAAATGGTAAACTTTGCTGATCTAAGCATGAATATATATTTTGGGTGGGTAATGAAAGCATTTGCAACCTCCTGAGATATTTGGTTTCTAGTTTATATAATGTTGCTTGCCTCTCCCTTTTGGAACTCTCTGTCTCTATAGTTTTCACACTCAAGACCTCAACATTTGTCCTCTAATGCCCTTCTATCACATTTCTGCCTTGGGCATGCCAACTGAAGGCTAAATACTCACAAATCATAAATAAATTTCAAATTTTCTTCCTTTTAATTTGTATCTGTCATCTCTTATATCCCATCAGTAAGAAAGCTGGCTAATTCACATATAACAAATACATTTTGAAGAACAAAAAGAAAGAAACTGATTGCAGATTATAGGTATGTGGCACCACACCTGAGGAAAACGGCTTTTGGTCATACTTATTTTCATTTCCTTTGGCTATGTCCCAGGAGATGGAAGTACTATTTGTACTTCCTGTTGAAATGGATTGCCAAATAAGAGTATTCCAGGTCTTTCTTGCCTAAAACAAACAAAGAAAAAAAATTAATGGGATAAGCCATGAAAAAGTATGAAAAGTTTATTTGAAAAGTATTGGGTAAAGCATTAAGGGAAGAACTATCTCTATAGAAGAATTAGGGGCCAGAGAAAACAGAGTAAAAGCAAAAATTAAAGTATACTGTGAGCCTAGAAGATGCAGATTAGACTGCTGTCAGGAGTCATGAGAACAGATTTCCTATGCCATTTCATGTCTTTAATTTCCCTAACCTCATAGTGTGGGCACAAAAGTTCCGTATATAAAATCCTGGGAATTATTTGATGCTGACCTGGGATATTGTAATGGAGAAATTCCACTTATTTCCCCAACCAGCTTTGCCATACCATAATGTTTGTATTATTTTCCCCTGGGAGATATAAATCTCATAAATCTTTATGGGGTGCTGTAGGAGTGGTGATTTTTGTTTTTTATAGCTTATTTAAACTGAAACAGATTTTAGACCCTATTATAGAGATTTCATACTTTCTAAATATTTTTTTTTGTGTGTTGTGGCTCAAGACTAGGTTGAAAAAAGAAACATCTTTCAAAAAATAACTGAAGACCCTCAAATTGTTTTATTGGAAAAAGAAACTTTGCTATTAGCCAAATTTGATTATCAGACAAGTGTTCCAAACTTCTTATATAGACAAATGCATGTTAAAAAGGGATGTCATATAGATTTTCAAAGACCTCTGTCCCATGGCCTTCACATGATCTTGTATACTTATCTGGAGCAGCTTTTGAGTATTGCTTTTTAAGAGAAATCTCAAGTCTTCCAGAGGCTCACAGGAGAAGTGTTTTTCTTTTCTGGGTGATCATGTTCTTTAGCCACTTTAAATGTAGCTAATTTAAATGTAGAAAGATGATTCCAATTTATCTTTGCCACCTTTACCACAGTAAGAGTTGCCAAGATCACAGAAAAGAGGCCTTTCCATTTAAGCTTTATCTGGTCTGCTGGTGTTCGCTCTCTCTAAGCTTTCACAAACCCTTGGTTTCTCGGGGGAAATGAGCTGTTCCCATTGACCAACAGCTGTTAGGACTCTGTTGTCATATATTCGATAGCTTGCTGCTCTTGGCCCAGACTGATGAGATATTGCAAGTGGGTTATAGCCTCTGTGTTGACTTCCCTATCAGAGGATAGAAATGGCTTTCCCTACAAAAATCTCTATTTGGATCAAACTAAGTGTATTTTGGACATGTTACAAGCCCTCATGAGTGTTATTGGTAGCAATCAGAGTCAGGACTCAGATGTCTCTGTAAAGTTTTGTCAGAGCTTGCTTTAAGGTCCAGTTGGACCCTCTACCTTTTCAGAAGATTGAGGCTTTCAAGCCGAAAGAAGGCAGTACACTAGCCAAAAAGCCTTTGCCAACCTACTAATATATTTGAGAGGCGAAAGGTCTATTGTCACTGTGGAAAAACTGGGTTAATCCAAATTTGGAAATAATTACCTTAAGAAGCACTTTGACTGCATTAACAAACTTCTGTGAATGGGTAGTAAAGAATTCGGTCCAGCCTCTGAAGGTGTCAATTAAGAGCAGTTTCTGTTTAAATCCCCCAGGTAATGTCTTAAGTGTAAAGTTAAATTGCCACCCCTCTTTTGGGCATGTCCCTCTCCCCTGCACATGTTTTAATAAAGGATGTGGTTTTTACTTGCCTAGGTTGTTGTAGCCACAGAGTGACCAAGCTTTGCAAGGTATGTCAGGTTGCTGCCGCATTTCCTAGTGCTGTGAAAAATGGAGCAATCATTTTCTACATAAAAAAAATTTACCTTATATTACTTCTCTTAAAGAATGACCAGAAAGTTTCGTTAGGAACTGGGAATAAATCTATTATCTCAAAGGGTTTTAGGTCTGTCCTTTCTGCCTCCTCAAAAGTCTTTTGATATTACAAGGAGGCTTTTCATGTCTCTTTGGAATGCTTTAGAGTACATGACTGCAACCTACTTAGGAAGATGGACTGTCTTGGGAGTTGTAGGCTATAGTCTTAGCTTTTCTTCTTGCTTTCCTCCAAAACCCAATTGATGAACAGAAAAGGTCATGTCTTACAATTGGGCCGCAGGTGTCTGTGGCCCCATCTGAAGGTTTTGCAGCTCATGACAGATAAATGGGGCTGAGTGACAGCTGAAATCTTATCCAATTAATGTATCTCACTCCCTGGAAAATCAAGATTTATTAGTAAATTTTGGAGGGTCTCTGTTAATTGGTTAAGAAACAAATCTAGATTTTCCTTTATGTTCTGTAAAACTCCATTCACTTTATCATAATTAACAGACATTTTGATTCACTTTTGTGCCTCCATGTTAAGAGCATCAAGCATACTAGACATCATTTCTCATCCATGCTGAATATCATAGTCCCAGTTTGGCTTTGATGAAGGGAGAATATATATTCCAGGATATTTTCCTTCCATCTTGAAAACATATTGTTCAACTGCATAGCTCCTAGCCTCTTGTAGGATTGGAGATCTCAACATGGTAAGTCAAAAAGCAAGGGTCAAAGTTTAGAACCCATTTGCAAACTTATTGGAGTTTTCCAACAGTTGGCTTAATTGTTTCTTATACTGTTAAACTTCGGCAATTGAAAAACGAATTTGAACTCAAGTATTTCAATCCATCCCTGGGGCTTCTCTCAGGGGCAGGACAAATCATGAAACATAGAAGTGAGAACCACCAATTTTGGTGGAAAAATGTAGGATTTAAAACTGTCTGTGCATAAATATTTGGAATTAGGGCTACCTGAGAAGGCTTCCGAGAGAGCTGAGGAATGTTGGATTCCTCTTAAGTACTAGTCTCTAATGGAGTCCCTTGGTTACCTGGATGGTATGAACCTGTTTTTTGGGGGTTTTTGTTTGTTTGTTTCTTTGCTTGTTTGATCTGAGGATTATAAGGGAGATGTTGAGTTGACCTCCTACAGCTAAGTGGCTGTGTTAGAAGAGGTTCATCCTGGATATCTTTGTCTTCCTCAGAACCCACACTAAGTGTAATAGTTCTTGAGCATTTCCTTTAATAAACAGTAATAATATCTTTAACATAATTTATTTCACTACAGTTTTTATGTTCCAACCAGAAAGTATATAACTGGAGAGTGGTCAAATAGTTTAAAGTATCCTATGCCCATGTTTTATCACCTCTCAGTTCATAGTTAACTGAGGCTATTACAATAGTACATAAGCTGCTTTTGTTTTCAGTTGTCAGCATCAAATCTATCACATCATCAAGGATTCCACCTACTGGCATAGTCAGTGAAAACTGTGAAGTGATAAGGCCCAATAGATGTCCTATCTGTTTGTCTTGGGACATAATGAGAAAAGGGGACAGGTAGACCTGCATCTCCCATGGAAGTGTTCATTGCATAAATAGGAAACAGGAAGTTCACAAGGTACTCTGTGTGAGACGTTAAAAAACCAGGATAAACATCTGTATCTGAGACTTAGATGATTCTGGCATCATTTACCACAGAAGAAAACCTTTGTTTTCGTATTGGTATCCATTAAATCGTTGGAGACAAGACAGCTTGACTACCTGTTGACCTGCCTTGGTAAAAGTCCCTTGAAAGAATGGCAGAGTGTCCCCAACTGAAGTTCTTTTAACCCTATAGTTTGATCCCTTGATGTACCAACTTATATTTATTCTAAGTCTGTCAATGACTTAGGTGGTTTTTCAAGATCCTTGATGACTCTACCTAACAAGATTAAAATCAGGTGGGAAAAACTTTCTTGCATTTAGTCTGCTAAAAGAAGTACTAAGAACTGGGGTGGTTATTTTCACATACTCACAGTTACTTTGATTATGTTGTTAAATGATATTTTTCTGTTAAAGCATCAGGTATCAGTCTTTATTTTTCTGAATGTAAATAAGGATGCTAATAATCTAGGTTATGATGACCTCAGTCAGAATCATGGAGTGGCTGAGATACTCTGTTTCAGTCAAAATGCCCTGGACATTTTAAAAAGAAATAAATTTTTTCTCTTGCATTTATATTTCTTCTCCAGAACTGCAGTAAGACACAGTCTTCTTGGAATAGGAGTAGATATTTGATGTTGTCTTCCGGCATGCACCCACCTCCCATATACACCTGCATTTGACCAGGGCTACTGCTAGGGGTCTTCCAGATGTAGTTTCAGCAGCCAACCATTTTCACCTGCAAAGGCTGCATGCATTCTTAAAGGGGTAGTGCACTATTTGTTGAGTTGTGCACAAAGCAAGTAAAGGCTTCCTTTCTCAGGTGTTCACAAGACCATTTGTTATTTAAAATCAGAGTGTTAGCTCATACAAGCAGTAAAAAGAGAAAAGAAAAAGGGAGACAGGAAAAAATGGCAGCAACTGGCGATTCATGTCCATATACAAGTTATGCATAGTTCTGCAACAAGAAAAGAGGACAGCTTCCAAAAATACAAACTGAGGAAAACTACTTGTAAAATAGAGTAAATGGAGCTCAGGCTAATTCAGTGAACAACACACACACACACACACACACACACACAAAAAAAAAAAAAACAAAACAGAAGTATGGATCACAAGATAAGCCAATGGAGTGGATGCAAGCGTCTAGAATCTATCAAAAGCTTACAATTTTCCACATTACTCATAATTAGAACATTGTCAAACAATTCTCTGCATGCCTTGAGAATAGGACCCTGCACGCATGCACTAATGAATAAAGAAAAAAGAGAGAACAAGAAAAAAGAAGTCTC
>NDGM011184371.1:0-13161 GCA_002564305.1 Octomys mimax | reverse complement strand
ATATATATATATATATATATATATATATATATATATATGCATGTAGCAGTGCAAGACTTCAAAAAACACAAAAATCCAAGGACACATGACATCAACAAAGGAATACATTAATTTTTTCAGTAACTGACCCTAAAGAAATAAAGATCTATGAATTGCCTGATAGAGAATTCAAAACAGGGCTAGAGAGATAACTCAGTGGCTTTGGTGTCTGCCTGGCAAGCACAAGGTCCTAAGTTTTAAGCCCCAGTACCAAAAAACAAAGAAAAAGAAAAATAATAACAACAATTCAAAACATATTTTGGGGACGTTCACAGGAATAAAATGTGTCATAGAGGCTACTATGAATAATTACATACCAACAAATGATAAGTTGGTATAATTCTATTCCAACAAGTAGAAAAAAAACAAATTCCTAGAAACACAATACCAAGATGGAGTCATGAAGAAATGGGAAGACTGAACATAGTAAGAATGAGTAGAGGGGTTAAGACAGATACAAAAAAAAAAAAAAAAAAAATCTCCTAACGAAGAAAACTACAGGACTAGAAGAAGCCTTCACTGGTGATTTCTGCCAAACATTTACAGAATAATTAATACAAATGCTTTCCGAACTGCCAAAAATTAAGGAGAAGGGAGTATGTTCAAATGAATTGTATGAGGGCGGTATTGCCTAGATACAAAAGCCAAGCAAGAACACTGCAAGAGAAGGGTATTAGAAGCCTCTATCTTTGATGCACTGAACTAACAACAAATCTGCATGAAATTCTCACAAGCTGAGCTCAGTAATGTATGAAGAAGACCTTTCATCATGATCAGGTTGGGATTTATTTCTTGGTTGCATTATTGGTTCAGCACACACAAACACATGAAACAACACAGTAATAAAATAAAGAACCAAAAAAAATCGCGTGACACAATTCAGCATCTTTTCTTGATCAAAATTCTGAAAAATTAGACAGTGAAGGATTGTATCTCAACACAATAAAAACTATGCATGACAAGCACACAGGGAGTGGGATGCTGACTGATGCAAAGCTCTTCTTTTAAGATCAGGAACAACGAAAGAACACTCAACATCGCCATTTCGATATAACCTACAGTAATACCAAATAGACCACTAGGCAGAACAATCAGGCAACAAAAAGAAATAGAAGGCATTAAATCAGAAAGGAAAAAGTAAAGTCTGTTTCCAGATGACCTGATATACATAGAAAACTCTAAAAGTTCCACCAAAAAGTTGTTGAATAAAAAGTTCATTAAAGTTGCAGCATACAAAGTCAACAAAACAAAATCAGTAGTATTTTTATACACTAACAATGAGCTATCTGAAGAAGAAATTGAGGTGAAAATTCCATTTATAATAGTATTAAAATGATAAAACATTTTGGAACAAATGTAACCAACCATGTATAATACATGTACACCTAAAACTGATGAAAGAAATTGAAGGAAATAAATAAACGGAAAAACATCCCATTTCCATGGGCTGAAAGAAATAATGTTAAAATGTTCATACTGCTTAAAGTGATCTATGGACTCAATGAAATCCCCTTTAAGACTCCCAAGGTATCTTTCATAAAAATAGAAAATTTTAAGGTTTTTATGGAACCAGAAACGAGTCGTATTGTTAAAGCCTTCTTGAGAAAGAAAACAGCTGGAGGCACCACCCATTCTGATTTAAAGTTATATTATAAAGCAATATGAAGTAGTCAAAGCAGTGTGGTGCTAATGTAAAAACAGATATATAAACCAAAGAAACAAAACAGAGAGACACACAAACTCCACACAAACACAGTCAGCTTATTTTTGACAAAGACTCACAGAATATACAATGGGGAAAAGATAATCTGTTTAATAAATGACACTGGGAAAACTGGACATCCACATGCAAAGCAATGAAGTTGGACCTTAACTTACACCATACACAAAATCAACCCAAATTGGATGAGAGACTTCAACACAATATCTCAAACTATAAAGTTCCTACAAAAATACACTGAGAAAAATCTCAATGATGCTGGTGGTAGCAATTAACTTTAGATATACACCCAAAAGCACAGCCAACAAAAGCAAAGATCAACAAGTGAGACTACAAATTATTTTTTAATAATTTTATTGAAAAACAAATAGCAATGAGACAGTTTCAAAACCTATTAGTGGGACAGTTTCAATAATTAATACATGATATATTGTTTATTGTTGTCTTCTACAAATTAAGAAGTGTCTGCAGAGCAAAGGGAATGATTAGGAGAACAAAAAGGCCTAGAGATTGGGGGAAATATTTTCAAGTGATTTATTGATTAAGAAGTTAACAGCCAAAGTATATTAGGTAGTCATACAATTCAATAGGCAAGCCAAAGCAAAAACACAACTTAATACCATGATTTTAAAAATGGAAAATTTTGGGACATGAAAGCGCCCAAGGTTCGCTAGGGCTCAGCATCCCTGCCACATGGGGGTGGGGCAGAATCTCTCTGCTCCAGAGTAAACATCCCATTATCCCTCTAATGTAAGAACCTTAAAGAGCAAATTAAATCTGAAAGCTAGAATAGATATTCTGAAGGGGAAACAAACTGCTCAAAAGGAAAGAACAACTGGGATTTAGGAAAGCAGAAAAAAAAAAAAGAAAAAAGAAAAGGAAAGGAAAGGAAAGAAAGAAGGGGAGGATTCATATATCTCTATCTACCTGTGTCTGTCTGTCTGTCTGTCTGTCTGTCTGTCTGTTTGTCTGTCTATCCATGCACAATAGCTAAGATAATTGGTCTACTAATTTCTATTGGTTTATCGAAAGGAACAGTTCATATCTAATTTTTGAACCAATTTTGTATGCTTATATCTGCTAATCTGAACAATCACTTTGAAGATAACAATTTGCAATATAACAACCGTTGCTAAATTCCTATTATCTTGTTTTTGGAAATTCTGTATTGGTCTAATGTTTTTTAAAACTATTTTTTTCTGAGGGACAGTTGGCAAAAATGTTTTGCACTGATTTCTACTGGTCTATGAAAGGAATAGATAGTGCTTGAATTATTTTTCTTCTTTTTAATTTTTTGACCAATTTTGCATGCTTAGAACTGTTAATGTGAACAACTGACTTGAAGACAAAAATGTACAATATAACAACATTGCTGAATTCCTGCCATTTTGTTTAGTGATGTTCATTGTCATTTGTATTTTTTATTCTCTTTAAAAAAATTATTTTTATTCTCTTTAAAATAAAAATTGAACAGAGGATTTGAATAGGCATTTTTAAAGGAGGCATAAAAATGCATGACACATATGAAAAGGTGTCTGACATTACTAATCATCAGGGAAATACAAATAAAACCTACAATACCATATCACCTCATATCTGTCAGGATGATTAAAGTAAAAAAGGCAAGGGACAATAAATGTCAATGAGGGTTTGGAGAAAAGGGAATACTTATATATACTTACACATGTACAGTTGATGAAAATGTAAATTTGTACAGCTGTAATGGAAAACAGTGTGGAAGTTTCTTAAAACATTAAAAATAGAACAATTCTATGACTCAGAAATCCCACCCACCTCTGGGTATATAGACAAGGGAGATGAAATCATTTTCGGAATACATAGTGCCTACTCATGTTCATTGCATTATTTACAACAGACATAAAAATAAGTTAAGTGCCACAAATGGATAAAGAAATGGTGGTAGTGGTGGTGTATGGGTGTGTGTGACACACACAATGAAAAATTATTCACTTTAAAAAAGAAGGAAATGCTACCATTAGCAACAACATCAATAAATCTGGAGGAAATTATCTTAAGTGAAATAAACTTGAAACAGATCCCTGAGTGATCTCACCTTTTTTTTTTTGTATTTTTTTTTTGGGAAGGGTCTACAGGGTGTTCAGGGTCTCACTACTAGATCAGACTTGTAGTGATCCTCCTGTTTACAGCCTCCCAAGAGCTGGGATTGCAGGCGGGCATCACCATGCCCAGTCTCAATTGCTGTCTCAGTGCGCCGGCAGTGATCTCACTTTTATGTAAATGTTTAAAAAGTCAAATTCATACATACAGAGTAGAACAGTGATTGCCAGGCATGTGAAGGGGTGAATGTTGTAAGTGGGGACAAGTAGATCAGAGGGTATAAACTCCTAGGCAGAAGATGAACAAGTTCTTGAGTTATATTATACAGCATAATGACTATAGTTAATAATATATTGTATATTTGAAATTTGTTAAGAAATTAGAATTTAAATATTCCACCACAGAAATGGATAACTATGTGATGTAATTGATGAATTGATTTCCTTGCTTGTGTCAAATATCTATATCTATATTTATATCTATATATCTATATCTATATCTATATATATCTTTCTTATAGCTTGATTATAAACAAATTTTGTTTGCTAATCATAACTCACTAGCACTAGAAGTAAAGCTCAAATTAATGGTCACTTGGTTGGAGAAAAGTTATGAAACTTCACTAAACCTCAAAGTCATTATTCATCCTCTGTAAATGTCAATAATGCCACTTGTTATAAGGATCTAATTAGTCTATATAAAATAAGCAGTATGTATTAATTACTAAATAAATGGTAGCCACCATAGCTGCCATCATCTTCATTAATATTTCATAATGCCCAACTCAGAGCTTTCATTCATTCTTTCCCTTTGTCTGGGACACATTCCACTCTTTCTCCATGATCTGGTCTATTTTTTACTCTCACTTCAAGAGATTTCTTTCCTTATCTCTGCTTTTACACCAGTCCCAAGATCTAGTTCTTTGGTCTCTGTTACCTGGGTGTCTGTGCTCTCTGGGAGGGTAGACTCCGTGTTGTTTGGGGCAATAGTATACTCTCTTACCTGGGCAAAGACTTAGTATATAGTAAAAAAAAAAGATAGTAATTGAATGATAGATTCAATCCATTCATGATCTGATGGAAGGCAAAATTCCAAAGGAAGGAGGAGGGATATTGTCTGGCCAATAGTTTAACTTGATTTCCAGGTTTTTTGATTCCTCACCATGCTAGCTTTGAAAGCTGCCATCAGAGCTGCATGGCAACACAATTTTGGTTTGGAGGAGATGCATGATCCAAAATGTTCGGATTGCCATGGACTCCATATTATATATGAAGGGTCTGACCCAGGTCATTGTCTCAGTCTGGCTCCAGGAACATCCGTGTCAGTGCCTGGTTCAGTCTGCTGGCCCCCATCTGGACTGAAATTAAAAACCCCTGTATTTGACTGGTAGGGTAGCTTCTACCCTGCCAGAAAACAAAACAAATGAAAGACAGCATCAGGAATTGGCTGTGGTCCTGGATCTAAGTTGGGGCACTTAGGGCCTTGCTCAAGGGGTGAGCACAATATAATTATGATTAGATGATTGGATGGTGCTTGTGAGACACAGGATAGACCCACCATCCGCACAGCTCTGTAATGTTCTATTATCAGAACTGGTGCCAGGGACATGGGCTCCCTCCCTTTCTATCTAATCAGCAATTATGGTCTGCCCTGCCTTCTCTAAGGGGCCCTGGACATCAGCCACCTGCTGCAGGACACCACTTCAGAGCTGGGCTTGGAGCCACTGGCCTTCTTGCCACTCATCTTAAGCCAGCAAAAGCAAGCTGCAACATGAACATCATCAGGCAGTCACTGGGGATGGGGACAGATTTAAAGACTTAAACTGAAATAGAATCCATAATCCCACAGCATGAAACAATAATCTTTAGATGTCTGATTATCTTAGCTCATCTACAACCATCTTTGAGGAGACTTGAAACTTTGTGATCAAGATAGAATCAGTGGCCTGAGGCCTGCCGCATCCCTGCTACATCAGCCAGCAACTTTGAGCAGGTCCTTGTCTCTCCTTGATATCACACTTCCTAGGGGAGTAGGCCAGGCCAGATATTCTTTAACACTTTACCTCATTTTAATATTTGATAGTATAACATAACCTCACAATCCAGACTCTAGCAAAGTAGCTGGCACATAGCAGACCCTTAATAAGGACATGTGTTAAATACTTTTTACATATCAGATAATATGCTAAACATTCTATAGACATTATTATCTTAGTGAATTCTCATAGTCCAGGGATGGTAAACCTTTCAGAGAGCGAGTGTCCAAGCTGCAACCCCAAACCTACTTACTTGTCACCGAACGCCAACACTGCAATTAAACCTGACTACTGAAGTTTCAGTTTAGTAAAAACAACTCATACAGTAACATCTTTTGTCTTAAAAGAAAACAATAATATGCATGCCATATATTTACCACTAGTGTCAGAGATATATGAAAAATTCAGCCAGAAGAGATTAAATGACCAGCTAGGAAGGTCACACAGCTAGTAAGAGATAGAGCAGAAGCTTGAAATCGGTTCTTTCTGGCTCCCAAGTTTGTGTTTTTTGCAAACATGCTATGTTGGGTCTCAATAAGTAACTGACATGAATGTGTGAGTGTTATTAGGCTAATTTAGATGTTTAGTGAGTAAATATGTTCAGATAGAAAATTGACTTGATTGATTTCTTTGGATTGGCCATGAATGGGTCAACACAGGCTCACTAAGAACCAGGAAGCATGGTGTAGACAGCACACTGCAAGATAAAATCTTAATCAACTTTCTGAAATCCAAAGTCACTGCAAATTTCCAACCTGGTCTTCTAGGAAAATAATATCTTTAAGGCATTCTTTTGTCATCCTAGCAATTGATCGTACCATGTTCTTTAAATATGGGAGCTTGATTCATAAAAAGGAGACACATGAAGATGATTTTTCAGAAGCAAAATTCCAGTCTGGTCAGAAGACAAAGATGTGGCTTATTCTGTGTCTTGTATCCCAAGTCTGCATAAATCTTCTCCTAAGCTCTTCAATGATGAGGACATAATCAGAAGAGAAGGATTTAGCTCAGATGCAAATGTTTGGTGAAACCGCAACAGTATAGACCTTCAGCACAGGCCTCTACACAGGGGTAAGGAAAGAAGGTAGGGCGGCTTTCTAGAAGTTGGTGCAAGCCTTTGGGCAGCACAACAACCATACAACCAGGTGAGTTGGGATGGAGAAAGAAGTAACCTTTTCAGTCTGCCAATTACGGAGTTGTCCTTGGTGTTCACTGCCATTTGTAAGAGAGTTGGACCTTAATGTGTTCATAAAGCTGAGTGTGGTAGACGTTTGTTGCATTTTTCTCTTGCATCTCTTTTCCTTCCTGAGACAATGGGACTTTGATGTTAGGGCAATTAATTCTTTCCTGTCTTCTACTGAAAGGCTTCTGAAATTGTAGGCTCTGAGTCGGAGCAGTCAGGTGGGAGCGTTTTAGTCTCCATCGAGTCTCTTAAGATGAAAGATGAATTCTCACTTAAGCCACACTAGATCGGATCAGCCCTGCCTGACAAACACTGATTTCCCATCTCGGAGAAGTAGGCTTTTCCTAGACAGGCTAATTGTTATGCTGTACAGTTGCCTCCTCTTAGCCGTAGTTTACTGTTTTGTGTTACTCATGCTCAAATGTCGCCAGAAAATATTACATGGAAAATTATAGCAATAAACAATTCACAAGTTTTGAGTATCTTTTACCACACTGTGTTGTTATAATTATTCTATTTTATTATCAGTTTTATTGTTAATCTCCTACTGTACCCAATTTATAAATTAAACTTTAAAATGGTTATATAGATGTTTAGGAAAAATAAAGTGCATTTACTGGATTTGGTACTATCTGTAGATTTAGACATCAACCAAGGGTCACTGAGCAAAACTCTCTGTAGATAAGAGAGGACTACAGTATGAGCCCTGAACCTATGGTGTACTTAGTAGAAAGCCTGGACTTGGAGCCAGCCCCTTTGGAGCAAAGCTGTGAGATGAACTTAGGGAACATTGTTTAAGTACTGAGTTGTGTTATATCCTGGGGTGCTCCAGTTATGGGAGCAAAATTTTCTTTTGCTTAAATCAGGAAAGAGGTAGTTTTATGTTACTTTCAACTCAAAGGGTTGCGTGACTCTCTGACCTTTAACTGCTATTCTATCTCCATTTTTCATGGACCAAATTCTGTGTGTGTTGGAACAACATAAAAGTGAACTATGAAAATGTTTTTAGGGGTGACCTGTGACAATCACTCTGTCCAAAGGAAAAGTCCTGTCTCACTAGTTTTGTCCAAATTACTCTCAAAAATAGGCCCCAATTTTTGCCTTTGTTCCTGAGATAATATCTCTTATAAATATTAACACTGTCTTCTGACATCCTGCGTCTCTATATCCATGATACATAATGTTTAGTGACATCCTGCGTGGCATTTTATATTAAGGTGTTTAATAGCATCTCTTTTCTTTTTTAAAATTTATTTTTTAAAATATTTTATTTATTTGTTAAGAGTCTTGCTACACAGCTCGGACTCACAGGGATCCTCCTGTCTCAGCCTCCTCAGTGCTGGAATTATAGGCATGCACCACCTTACCAGCTTTCTGAGTGAGTACAGCATGCAGTACAGGGAACAAACCTGCTTCCTTGAGCTTGCCAAGTAGGGCTTAGACTACTGAGCTATCTCCTTAGCCCCCATTTCTTTTCTATTTGGATGAAGGTAGTTAGTTGGGATTTGGGTTATTCACCTTCCCGGGTTTGTTTTGTAGGTTATGTGCATACAGCCTGCTCCTCCTTGTGCCCTTGTAGGAGGGCGAGACCCTGACAGCCATGCTCCCTCTCAGCATTGTCTCAGTTGGGGGAATCCTGATTTCAGTGGTCAAATCTACATATTTGGAATCCCTGAGATCAATAAAGGAGAACCCCTCCTCAAGCTTAATAGGAAGGCCCACCCTCCCTAATATCAAAAGCAGGTTGAGAATAGTCATGCTGGTAAAGGAGGGAATTTTGGTGGTATGAAGTTTGGAGGGAATTGTGAAAGATGCTGAAATGTGAAGTGTTTGGAGTACAAGGCCATTTATGAATGCTTACACCCCATTGCTGGGCTTGGGCTGGTGCTTAGTTTTGCTGCCAATGTCCAGAGGTTTACCATGGGATCAAGAAATCCTATAATTCCAGAAGTCATACTAGTCTTTGGAATCATATCTTTACCCAGAAGCCAAGGGGGTATGATTGATGGGTGGCTGGGTGAGGTGACCAACATCCATGCTGCTCAATGCAAGGTCTGAAGACCTCAGCACTAGCCCCATCTGGAAACTGATTACAAATGCAGGACTTCAGGTCCCAACCCAGAGCTACTACATGTCAGAATTGCCAGGTGATTTATATGCACAATAACATCTGAGAAGCGCTGGTCTGTACCTACTGACTCCAGTATTTCCTTCAATTCAACGTTTAATGAGCACCCACTGTGTTCCGGCATTGTGCTGAGTATTACAGATATAAAGGATGAATAATGCATAGTCCTTTCTGAAGGCTGTGCACAGCTTATTTACTTCTTATTTCTCTCTCCAGTTGCTTCCCACTCCCCCTCACTCTGGCTTTTGCCCTATCTCTTCACTGAAATGCTTCCTTTGAAGACCACTAATGACCTGCGTGTTGTCAAATTCAATTTTCTCCTCTCTGCAGCATTTAATGGTTCTGATCAACACCTACCACTTAAACGCTGTCCTCTTCTAGTTTTGCTGACACTGTGGCTTTGTGGTTCTTCCTTTCCCTGCCTCACTCTCATGCTGTCTCCTTTACCAGCTTCCTTTACCAGCTTCTCATCATCTTTTTCAGGGCTTTCTCCTACCTGAATCCTTACTATTGTATTATGGCATCCAGGTCCATCATGAGAATTGCTTTTATTTTAAAATCCTTGGACCTTTAAGAACCCCAGGAATTCTGATATTAAAAGGGGTCACTTCACTTCTCTTTTGGATAAACTCATTTTGGAAAATTGATCTGTTTATTTCTGGTAAAGAATTCAATTTGGGAGACTGGTAAGATAGCTCAGCTATCTAAGCACCTGCCTGGCAAGCTCAAGGACCAGGGTTCGATCTCCAGTACCACATGCTGTGCTGGCCCCACCCTGGGTGCCCCATGCTGGCCAACAAAATGGCATGGTGGTGCATGCCTCTAATCCCAGTGCTGGAGAGGCTGAGACAGCAGAAGTACTCTGAGTCAGAGCTGTGTAGTGATACCTTGTACCAAATAAATAAATAAATGATTAAAATAAAAGAGTTCAGTTTGGAACCCGGCTCTGAAATGAGCAGGGAAAGTTTTCCTAAGCATTGTTACTTACCATAACAAATTAGGTTTTGCTGCTTTGATATGCTCAGAAGCTGTGTGACTTAGAACAAATTTAGTATCATAACTCTGTTTGCATATTGAGACCATAATCATGCATGTAGAAGGCGATGTTATTTTCTGGAAACTCTAGGAGATAATCTGCTCCCTTGCTTTCTCCAGCTTTTAGAAGCTGCCCGAACTCCCTGACTTCCATGTTCTAAGCAAGCAAAAGTGAGTTGTGTCCTTCTCATCCCTCCCTTGTTGTGGTGTCTGCAGCTTGGAAAGGTTCTCTGCTGCTATGGACTCATAGTTTCCTGGATAATCAAGGATAAAGTCCTACCTCAAAGTTTGTAACTTTAATCCTATTTCAAAAATACCTTTTGTTTTGTATATTAACATACACTTAGTTCAGGGGCTAGAGTGTGGACATATTTTGAAATTGATTATTTTGCCACCAACACATGATAGAATAGAGATTAGAGGAAGAGGATTGGGATGGTGGCACAAGCTTTGCATGCCTAGGATGGGTCCAAGATAAAATGAGTTAACAAAATCCTCAGCACCTAGACTGGGAAGCTGGGATGGGAGTGAGAAGGAGGGCTGGGGTAGGAAAAGGGAAGATAGGCATTTATACTCCGACACTGTTCACGGTTGGCTTCTATATCTAACCCTAGGCAAATGGCAGAACAACACTTCACATTTCACAAGCTCTAAAATAAACTCATTCTTTTTCCCATGTCAATCATCCTCTTTATTTTCTCCGTCTCTGTGAATGAGGCCTGTGTTTACCTTGCTATCTGAGGCACACTTCCGTCATCCAGCTTTCCTGTTCCTTCACCCTCACACCACAGGTCACAGTTTCACAAATGCAGTCTATTCTCTTGGATTCATCGGGCTCTAACCACTCAGACTGGACTTTATGCCTCGGTGACTATCTGACTTCAGTCCCTTTTCTCTTCTGATGCTGGATGACCTTCCCAAAGAATGCTTTGAATCTCACAGACTTCAGACACTGCCAACTGCTAAGGATCACGTTCGCACTTGCCAAGGCTTTCAAGGCCAGTTTAGTTACAATCTTTACGTCTTGCCTTATTTCTGTTAAGGTTCATCCTTTACCATCCAACTGCAGAAGCCTTATATTTCTTCAACCATGCCCTTTCACTCTTTCCTACTTTATAGCAATGCTGCTTCCTTCACCTGACCCTCCCAACCCTGCAGGACATCTTCTAGTGTTTTTAGGCCTCCCAGCAAGACTGGGCCATGGTGCCTCCCAAGACTCTCTCACCCCTTTGCACAGATTGCTATGATAGCACACAGCTCATCACCTTGCCTTTGTGAGTACATCAGTCTACTTCAGACTAACCTGGTAGTGTTAGGAGAGTGGGTTTTTGTGACTATGGACTAGCATTCATACATTTTATTGTTGTTATTAAAAGTCTGTTAGATTGCATCTATTTCCTCAGGCACCACATTGTTCTCAAAAGTAACAGCCCATCTACTTATCCATATGCCACATTTCTTTGTGTAGTGCCCAACTTACACTAGGTACACATGTTGGGTAGATGAATATTACTTTTATCTTCAAGTCTGAGAACTGAGACTTGAAGCTGCAACTACAAGAGAAAGAGATTCATCACACACACACACACACACACACACACACACACAATGGTCATTTATTTTTCCTCCCACTAGGCCAAATATGGTGTGGGTTTTAGTCTCAGGTGAAGCCAGAGGGTTAGTCTAGAGCAGTGGTATTGAGCCTGTGGCATGCGAACCATTGTCAGCTGAAAGATCTAAAAAGTTTGCCATCACTGTTCTAGAGGCAGTCATCTTCGGGATTTCTTTATACCTTGGAGGTTTTCTAAGGTTATACTTCTAGGAAAAGTTGCTATTGCTACCTGGGTACTATTTATTGTTCAGAAACAAATTGCAATGCATCTATTGTGCCTCCTGTGGCTTCCTATTGAGACACACTTAACTTTTAATGCTTTTGCTTCATTTAGTTGATCAGTATTGTTCCCTATATGCCAAGCCCCATGCTAAGCCAAATGGAGATGAGAGGGGAATCAGAGAGGCTTCAGGCCTCACAGGAGTGAAGCTATGAGGGTGAGACTGTGTATGGAGAGTGGCCCGCATGAAAAGTCATCAAGGTTAACATTGTGTAAGATAACAACCAGGACTGCTTGGACTCCATTCTTAAAGAAGCAAAGAAGCACTGAAATGGTGATGTGACTGGATCAGATAAAGATTGAGGGAAGCTTTGGAGTGAAATTGCATTTTGCTTGGACCCAGAAGTGAGGGAAAGAATTTATAGCTGTTGAGGGAAAGGGAAGGAATAATGGGAAGAAAGACCAAGATAGGAGAAAGAAAGAGAGTAGATGTTAAGAGAATTCCTAATTTATTATGAGATTTCATGAATTTCTGAAAAATAGAATGAAAGTTTCCAGATGTACCCACAAAACAACACCCCAAGTTTTTCAGGTGGCATGGTCTGCAACTCGAAGGGCTCTTTGAGTGTTATTCCACTGAGGGGGACTCTTACCAAGAGACAGAAAATTTATGGCCCTATGGCTTATGCTTGGGCTGCGGCTTAGTCACCATGGCAACGTTGCTTTAGCTGCTCTGGGCCTAGCTTCCCAGGAGGTATTACTATAATGATGATGTATCATTCTCCATGCTACAAAGAGCAAAGCCTGCTGAAGTTCAAGCCTTTGTTCAAAAGAGGATTCCATCTTCAGGAGGTGACCACCACCCTGGCTACTTGAGAGAGTCAGTTTCAGGAGAAGGCAAGTTTTTCATGAACACACTGTGTAGTAAATATAGATCTTTTCATTATAACTGCTCTGGTGACAGCGAAGTGTAGCCAATTCTTGTTTCTCATCTTCTCATCGGAATTCATATGATGCTTTCATCATTCATGGAAATAGTGTCATTGTTTGCTCTGCTCTTTCTTTCTTTCTTTCTTTCTTTCTTTCTTTCTTTCTTTCTTTCTTTCTTTC